>ONZH01002054.1:0-36360 GCA_900303285.1 Rhinella marina
TTGCCATTTCCTCGAGCATGGCGAGATACTCGTCCGAGCAGCGAGCACTTACGAGTACCCTAATACTCGAACGAGCACCAAGCTCAGACGAGTATGCTCGCTCATCTCTAATTATCAGCTGAAATCCGACCAAACTGTGACATGAAGCTAGGAGTTTTGGATGACTTTGTTTCTTGGGCTCTGTCAGCAGGCACAGCTTCACTGCACCCAGAGCCATGGCCTCTGAGTTCACTATCAGCAGCACACCTACTTCCCGGTCCCTTAGTGCTCGCGTTGCGCATATTGTATAGTATATATGCAACTTGGTCACAACTACAGTACTGCAGATTTTTATTAAATGTATGATCAGAAAAATTTAAACGAATGTCCAATATTCTGAATGCGCAAACGTTATAGAGCAGCCGCAAAAAAAAAAAATAAATAAAGCAGATGTATTTCACAATGGACTTTGGTCTTTTTGGAACAGAAACAATCTTTCTACCTACCCAAATCCTATCTCTATAGTTTAATTCCCAATTCCCTCATTGGGCAAATTAAACTGCAGACGCAAATGAGGAACTGCGGCCTAAATTATCGGTATTAAATGTAACAACGGATGTCAGCTACATAGACTCTTGAACGGTTGTAATACGCTGTACACCTAGTGTTAATGACAGGGGCACACTTGGGTTCTTTTTGCCACCCAAAAAAAAAAAATGCAGAAGGATTTAACAATGGAATTTTGTGTCTTTCGAATACAATGATACTAACTCTGCCTATAGAAATTCTATCCCTACACAAGTCCCTCCTTGCGCAAATGTTATACAGCAAGACGCAAAAGAAGTATTGCGGGCTTAACAGCAGAAATTATAGCAAAGTATGTCAGGCATATAGTATACAGAGAGTATCCTACAGCATGCAGCAGCAGCACATGTGGCATTAATGGCAGGCCACCTAGTGCTATTTTTACCACCTTTAAACACCCCAAAATTATAAAATATTGCTTTGTGCCAGATATAATAGCCCTTAAAAGGGCTTTTGGGTCTGTTTTGAGCGATTTCTATCCCTGCCTAGCGTGCTTCTTTCCCTACAGTGTATGTCCCTCCTTGCTGCAGCAGCGCATGTGGCGTTAATGGCAGGCCACCTAGCGCTATTTTCACCACCTTTAAAGTCCTCAAAATAAAAAAATAGGTTTGTAACAGATATAATAGCCCTCAAAAGGGCTTTTGGGTCTTTGGTTAGCGATTTCTATCCCTGCCTAGCATGATTCTCTCCCTACACTATCTGTTCCTGCATGCAGCAGTTCTCCCTGTCTAACACTGGCCGGGTCACATGTCACCGGGTGCTTTATAGCACCGGGTGACATGTGACCCGGCCAGCCAATCAGTGTAATGCCAGTAGCTAAGATGGCTACTGGCATTACACTGAATGCCATCCCTCCTCGCACACTAATTAGCGTGTGGGGAGGTGACTTGAGTATGGTGCTCAAGCACACGTGCTATTTGGCCAAATACCGCATGGTCCCGAACACCGCCATTTTCGCCCGAATAGTGTATTCGGCCGAACATGTTCGCTCAACACTAGTGATTGGCTGTACAAGATTATTGTACTTTACCTCGATGCCAGAATAGTCCTTGAGAAATATCACGACAGATCAGGACACCATATGTCGAAGATTCTACTGGATCGGTATGGAGGGAGATATCTAGAGAGTGCTCCTCTTATGCCCCTCGAAAACGTGGGAAGAATGATCAAAAAGCTCCTCTACATTTTGTTGTAAGCAGTACACCTCTGGTAATAATGGCAATACAATGGGCTAATGGGCTAAAGTGCTTGAACATTGCTGAACCTGTAAAAACAGTATTGCTAAAATAAAGCAAAGACAGTATGCAAACATTTTAGTGCAATTTCACATTTGCAAGCATAAAAGGCTCAGATATACGTTTGAGTCTCTCCTTATGGCTGCTTGATAATAAAACACTGGAACACAGTCCAAAATTCAATTGTAATCCACGTGAGGTAATTTTGTAATCCAAACAGGTAACATGTAATCCACATGGATGGTATAAAATAGCAGCAAATAGAGAACCCTCTTGCAAAGGGGACTCCCAAATAACCTGAGGGGGGGGGGAATAGGCAGGCTTAGGTGCAAATGGAAATTTTCTGCAGAATGGGGGGGGAGTCCTGACAAGTCATGTCCATCTGTGTGAGAGTCAAACAGGAGGCAATACAAACTAAACAAACAAAAAAAAGTGCCAACTAGCTCTCACCCATCAGTTGCAGTCCATGGTGTGGCTCCTACAGGTCCTCTTGAAGTGTCCTCCTCGCTTGAGCTCTTGTAGGCCACGCTCGCTGCCATGGTGGAACTCCACTGCCCTCTTCTTCCAGAAGTCAGACTTGACCAGTTCCGGGTGGTGGTCACGCTGGTGAGCGCTGCAGCCACTTGTGCTTTTTCTGGATACTCCTGCCGGGACAGCAGGGGTAAGGACTTCTGGCTGCAGCGGTTCCGGCAAGGTTGCATCCAGGGAAGAAGCCACAACACCCCTGGCTGCTGCTGGCTTCATCTTCCACGGTAGCTGGTATTGGTGAATCACCGTGGAATGATGAAGTTGTTAGCTGACTCAACTGAAAGGACTGTGATGGTGGTGGTGGCAGTCCAGGTATCAGAGGCTCCGGCTGTGGCTTTTCCCTGAACCGGAGGACGCCATCTAGTGACTCCTGAAGGCAGCGCACCGGTACTTCCCATGGTGGTTCCTTCGGCGAAACTTCAGGTGGTGATGTTGGGACCAGGGGCTTAGATACTAGGGTAACCCCGGTAGCAAAGGGGCCTTTCAGGCATGCCATGGGGATGTACTCCACCTGATCCCCTACATACAGGCTGTGACGAGGCTGGGGCAGGTACGGCCCTTTAACTGACCTGTGGCCCACTAAGTACTCCTTGCCATCCTCGCCGTCTGCCAGGAAGCCAGAGCCTCGCTCAACCGAAAACCACAGGACAGTTCCCTTTCGGCGCTCAAATTTAGGATCTCCCGACCTAGGATGGTCCAGTACCTGGATTACCCAGTCCTCCACGGCAATCTTGTAATCCCAGAGGGTCTGCGCGTGGGCCGTCACCGATGCTGGCCCAATCGGTTTCTGCCTTATGAAAGGTGTTGTTGATCTCCTCCTGGGCAGGGAAGTGGACGCTCCAGCCGATTCCGCCGCACCAGCCACAGCAGCAGCACCAGTCGCCTCATGACAGACCGCCTCACGATGCACAGCAATCTCAGTAGCCGGTAAGGAGGATAAGGGCACTGAAGCTGGGTTTCTCTTGAGTTCAGAGTGTGACACCCTGATGTCTGGAGCAGGCAGTGGTTCGGGAAACCCATTCCCAAAAACCATCTGGTTCCAGTTTAGATGCAGCTCTTTAGCCATGCTTGC
Source organism: Rhinella marina (assembly GCA_900303285.1). NCBI lineage: Eukaryota > Metazoa > Chordata > Amphibia > Anura > Bufonidae > Rhinella > Rhinella marina. The sequence goes on from ONZH01002054.1 coordinate 3,400, forward strand.
TACTGATCAGCGTTCTGCGCTGGTCTAAACTGGTTCAGAGGAGGATGGAGTACTGAGGGAGTAGTATTCACTCCCTATACGTGCAAAGAGTTAGATCCTGGTCGGCCAGGCTGGCTTTTTTTCCAGTTTTTCACTTTCCCGCTCTTGCGGGGGTGTATCGTCATTTTCCAGGTTCATGACGAATGCGTACGTTTCGTACAAAAAAAATCCGGATTTGCTTCGGAGTAGAAAATTTGTAAGATTCTATACAAATCTACAAAGCGGCAAATAGATTTGCTCATTTCTAATTGAGATGCAGAGAGCTGCATCACTTAAAAAGAGAGCTGAATGGCCAACCCTGCTACCTAAGCAGGGGTACCTATACAACACACTAGCCAACCGAGTACACACCATACTACTTTATATTTGGTTGTCAATAGAGATGAGCGAGCATGCTCGTCCGAGCTTGGTGCTCGTTCGAGTATTACGGTACTCGTAAGTGCTTGCTGCTCGGACGAGTATCTCGCCATGCTCGAGGAAATGGCATCTTCCGCATTGTGCATTTTTGGCGCCTATAAACTCAGGCAATCACAAGCCAGGAAACTCTGCGGTACACCCAGCATCACGTGGGACCCTTACATGTCGAGAGCAGGGGTTGGCTGGCCTGATCAGGTGACCCTGGAATATACTAGTGACTGCCCGCGGTGCTCGGCTCAGATGCTGTCTGGATGTCGTTAGGGACAGAGCTGCTGCGTTTCAGGGAGAGTGTTAGGGCCTGGATTTAGTTCTCTGTTAGGCAGGAGTGATCTTAAAAGAACCCAACAGCCCTTCTAAGGGCTACAAGACATTTTTTTTGTCTCCTGGCTGGGCTGGCTGGCTGGCACTAGTAGTGCAGCTATCGCCATATATAACCCTTTTTTTTATTGTTATATCTCAGTGATACAAATCCATTTCATACAGCAGTGTGGAACCATTCTGTGTGTCACAGTTCAGCTGTCCACTCACCACAAACCACAATCCGTATTTTCTGTCCAGGTGACTCATACTGTATGTCACGTAATCAAATACAGTCTTTTGCTTTCACTGATACAGCTACATTACAAAAATCTATATATATATAAAAAAAATTTTTTAAATATATAAAAAATATAGTTTTTTTGTTGTTTTATCTCAGTGATACAAATCCATTTCACACAGCTGTGTGTAACCATTCTGTGTGTCACAGTTCAGCTGTTCAGTCACCACAATCCGTATTTTCTGTCCAGGTGACTCATTCTGTATGTCACGTCAGTAAAAAAGGTCTTTTGCTCTCACTTATACAGCTACATTACAAAAATCTCTGTGCGACATTTGTCTGGGTTGCAATTAAGCAGACCAAGTCTGCCTAATCTAATAGTTTCAGTGTAATTGCTCCATACTGCACGGTACGTAATAACATACGTAATTTAGCTCTAACTTATCCACCTATATACAAAGCACAATCCGTATTTTCTGTCCAGGTGACCCATTCTGTACGTCACGTCAGTAAAAAAGGTCTTTTGCTCTCACTTATACAGCTACATTACAAAAATCTCTGTGCGACATTTGTCTGGGTTGAAATTAAGCAGCCCAAGTCTGCCTAATCTAATAGTTTCAGTGTAATTGCTCCATACTGCACGGTACGTAATAACATACGTAATTTTGCTCTAACGTATCCACCTATATATTTTCTTGTTCAGATTGAACAAGTTTGTGGGTTTCAGTACAGCAGGCCCATTTATTTATTTTTTTTTTTTTATATAATACACTTATATACAGAAAATGTTGAACCCCGGGGCTAAGGGTCAAGGATGAGGGCATGGGCGTGGGCATTCAATTACTGCAGGGGGCAGAGGCCGTGGTCCTGGGCAGGGTGAGACAGTACCTGCTGATGAGGGAGCAGGGGAACGCCGCAGAGCTACACTCCCTAGCTTCATGTCTCAACTTACAGGGACACGTGGTAGAGGACTGTTGAAACCACAACAGTGCGAACAGCTGATGTCGTGGATTGAGGACAATGCTTCAAGTAATTTGTCCACCAGTCAATCTTCCACGCAGTCCACCCACATTACCCAAGGGAGCACTCCTCTGGCTCCTCCACCTCAACCTCCTTCCCCCCAGTCTGCCCCCTCCCAGGAAAATTTGGAATGCGATCCGGCATACTCTGAGGAACTGTTTTCTGGCCCCTTCCCAGAGTCACAAACCACTTCTCAGGTTGCTGCTGACCTCATTCCCGATGCCCAAGTTTTCCAACTGTCACAATCTGTGGGTGATGATGATGATGACAATGTTCAGTTAGTGGAAGAAGTTTGTAAAGAGGTGTCGGACGATGAGGAGACACGGTTGTCAGACAGTGATGAAGTTGTTGTCAGGGCAGGAAGTCCGAGGGGGGAGCAGACTGAGGAATCGGAAGATGACGAGGTGACTGACCCAAGCTTGGTTGATGACGAGCCGAGTGAAGACAGTGATTCTGAGGCGGAGGCGAGTGCTGCACCAGAACAAGTTGGAAGAGGCAGTGGTGTGGCCAGAGAGAGAAGCAGGGCCAGAGCTGGTGCATCAGCAGCAACTGTTTCACATAGTGAAGCTCCCGTGGCGAGGCCTAGATGTTCGCAAGTCTGGAGGTTCTTTAAAGAAAGTGAGGATGACCGACGGACTGTGTTGTGCAACCTGTGCCACACCAGGATCAGCAGGGGTGCCACCACTACTAGCCTAACCACCACCAGCATGCGCAGGCATATGAGTGCTAAACACCCCACTCAATGGAACCAAGACCGTTCACCTCCTGCGGGTCACACCACTACTCCTTCCCCTGTGTCACTCGCTTCCTCTGCTAGTCAACCCCCTGCCCAGGACCCCGGCACGAGTGCTTCCCGCCAGAAAACCACACCTTCGCCTCCACGATCCTCCACAGCGTCCACCAATGTGTCCCAGCGCAGCGTTCAGCTATCTTTACAGCAGACGCTGGAGCGCAAGAGGAAATACAGTTCCACCCACCCACATGCCCAAGCCCTCAACATCCACATCTCCAAATTTCTGAGCCTGGAGATGCTGCCCTATAGGCTGGTAGAGACCGAGGCCTTTCGCAATCTCATGGCGGTGGCTGCCCCTCGGTATTCGGTCCCCAGCCGCCACTATTTTTCCCGATGTGCCGTCCCAGCCCTACACCAGCATGTGTCACAGAACATCATCCGTGCCCTGACCAACGCTGTTTCTGAGAAGGTCCACCTAACCACGGACACGTGGACAAGTGCTGCCGGGCAGGGACACTATATCTCACTGACGGCACATTGGGTTAACTTGGTGGAGGCTGGGACCGAGACTGACCCTGGGGCCGCTCATGTACTGCCCACACTGAGGATTGCGGGGCCTACCTCGGTCATTGTCTCTCAGACTTACTATGCCTCCTCCGACCCCTCCTCCTCCTCACGATCCTGCTGCTTTGCCTGTTGAAAAACTCACTGCTTGTCACAAGAGACGGTGGAGGAAGATACGTCGCTTGATAGCCAGAGCACCCTCCGGTCTGTTTCTCAGCGCGTATCGGAGGAGGGGGATGAGGATGAGGAAAAAGAGGAGGAGAATGTCGGCGAGACAGAAGAGGGTACCAGTGCTCAGTCCTTCTTAACTCTTGAGCGTGTATGGGCTGAAGAGGAGGACTTGGAGGAGGAGGAGGAAATGGAGAGTCGGGCCAGTGAGGAGAGGGAATTCTTGCGTGTTGGGACTCTGGCGCACATGGCAGACTTCATGTTAGGCTGCCTATCCCGTGACCCTCGCGTTAAAAGCATTTTTTCAAACACCGATTACTGGGTGTTCACTCTCCTGGACCCATGGTACAAGCAGAACCTTTCCACTCTCATCCCTGTAGAGGAAAGGAGTATGAGAGTGAATCAATATCAACAGGCCCTGGTGCACAAACTGAAACAATCCTTCCCATCTGACGCCGCTAGCGGCAGAGGGCGTGGTTCTGTGGGCCAAGTAGCGGGGGAAAGGAGGCGAGCAGGCAACTTGTCCAGCACTGGCAGGGGAACGCTCTCCAAGGCCTTTGCCAGTTTTATGTCACCCCAGCAAGACACTGTCACCTGTCCCCAGTCTAGGTAGAGTAGGGGGGAGCTGTACAGAAAGATGGTGAGGGAGTACCTAACTGACCATATCAACGTCCTGCGTGATCACTCTGCTCCATACAACTACTGTGTTTCAAAGCTGGACACGTGGCCTGAACTGGCGCTGTACGCCTTGGAGTTGCTGGCCTGCCCTGCCGCTAGCGTGCTGTCAGAGCGGGTATTCAGTGCAGCTGGTGGCGTCATCACCGATAAGCGTACACGCCTGTCAACTGACAGCGCTGACAGGCTGACGCTTATTAAAATGAACAAAGCCTGGATTTCACCGGAATTCAAATCTCCTACGGGGGAAAGCAGCTAAAGATTTACATTACAGAGGTACAGCAACGTCTTAAAAATATTAAAATAGACAAATCACCAGGACCGGATGGCATACACCCCCGTATCCTAAGAGAATTAAGTAATGTCATCGACAGACCCTTATTTCTGATATTTAAGGACTCTATACTGACGGGGAGTGTTCCACAGGATTGGCACATAGCAAATGTGGTGCCAATATTCAAAAAGGGTCCAAAAACAGAGCCCGGAAACTATAGGCCGGTAAGTTTAACTTCTGTTGTGGGTAAACTGTTTTAAGGTTTTCTGAGAGATGCTATCTTGGAGTACCTCAATGAAAATAAGCAAATAACTCCGTATCAGCATGACTTCATGAGGGATCGGTCATGTCAAACCAATTTAATCAGTTTCTATGAGGAGGTAAGTTCTAGACTTGACCGCGGCGACTCAATGGATATCGTATATTTGGACTTCTCTAAAGCGTTTGACACGGTACCACTTAAAAGGTTAGTATACAAAATGAGAATGCTTGGCCTGGGAGTAAATGTCTGTATGTGGGTAAGTAACTGGCTCAGTGATAGAAAACAGAGGGTGGTTATTAACGGTAGATAATCAGATTGGGTCACGGTCACTAGTGGGGTACCACAGGGGTCTGTATTGGGTCCTATTCTCTTCAATATATTTATTAATGATATTGTAGAAGGTTTGCATAGTAAAATATCAATTTTTGCAGATGACACTAAACTGTGTAAAGTAATTAACACAGAGGAGGACAGTGCACTGCTACAGCAGGATCTGGATAGACTGGAGGCTTGGTCAGAAAAGTGGCAGATGAGGTTTAACACTGACAAATGTAAGGTTACGCATATGGGAAGGAATAATGCAAGTCACCAGTACATACTAAATGGTAAAATATTGAGTAACTCTGACATGGAAAAGGACCTAGGAATTTTAGTGAACAGCAAACTAAGCTGTAGAAGCCAGTGCCAGACAGCTGCTGCCAAGGCCAATAAGATAATGTGTTGCATTGAGAACATAGTCCTGCCACTTTACAAATCACTAGTCAGACCACACAAGGAGTACTGTGTACAGTTCTGGGCTCCTGTGAACAAGGCAGACAGAGGAGGGTTCAGAGGAGGGCAACTAAAGTAATAACTGGAATGGGTGGACTACAGTACCCAGAAAGATTATCAAAATTAGGGTTATTCACTTTAGAAAAAAGACGACTGAGGGGAGATCTAATAACTATGTATAAATATATCAGAGTTCAGTACAGAGATCTCTCCCATGATCTATTTATCCCCAGGACTGTGACTGTGACGAGGGGACATCCTCTGTGTCTGGAGGAAAGAAGGTTTGTACATAAACATAGGAGAGGATGGTAAGAGCAGTGAGACTATGGAACTCTCTGCCTGAGGAGGTAGTGATGGTAAGTTCACTAAAAGAGTTCAAGAAGGGCCTGGATGTAATTCTGGAGGGTATTACAGGTTATAGTTACTAGAGAGGGGTCGTTGATCCAGGGAGTTATTCTGATTGCCTGATTGGAGTCGGGAAGGAATTTTTCCCCCTAAAGTGAGGAAAATTGGCTTCTACCTCACAGGTGTCACGCGAGGTCGGCATCGCGCTCCCTCTGCACGACGTCGCCGGACCTCTCCACCCCCCTAGAGACGAGCAATAGGGAATTGAAGTGCTGGTCTTGTCAGCCAGCACTTCATGAGTTAATTCTCTGTTTGGGTTTAGCCATGTGGTGCTGATCACACCACATGGCTACTTTACATATTGTTTGGACAGCTTGCTCCGCCTCAGGTCATGTGATGCTGGCCACATCACATGATCCTGGGCGGGCTATTTAAAGATGGCAACTGCCTCACTCAGATGCCTGTGATTAGTCTTCTGAGATCAGTGCTGTGTGTTGGACCTTGCTTTTGGATTATTGGTATATTGGATTTTGGCTTTGGACTACGCTTTTGCGATTCCCCTCGGCATTTGACGTGACCTCCTGTTCTTGACTTGGCTTGCTGACGATTCTGCTATTGTGTTTGTTTCTGTCTGTGTTCGTCTTTCCCTGTGTTCCCTTCCCTACCCTGTGCACGTACTCAGCATAGGGACCGTCTCCAAGTTACGGTTTTGTCACCTAGGGCATCTACTGTAAGTAGGCAGGGAAAGAGGTGGGGTTCAGACAGGGCACACTATCCCTTGTTTCCCTGTCGTGACAACAGGGGTTTTTTGCCTTCCTCTGGATCAACTTGTAGGAAAACAGGCTGAACTGGATGGACAGATGTCTTTTTTCGGCCTTACAAACTATGTTACTATGTTACTATGTATTACTTATGTATCCGATTCCTCTTCTCTACTCCTCCTACTCCTCCTCCTCCTCCTTGTTGTCTTTGCCTAACGCTGACCAAAAAAACGCCATTTTTTAGAGGTCCAACTGGCACTCTTTTACCACAATTTTTCAGGAGGGCCCCATACAGGCCCTCTCTTCAAACAATTTTTCCGGAGGTCCACCTACAGGTCCTCTCTCCAAACAATTTTTCCAGAGGTCCACCTACAGGCCCTCTCTCCAAACAATTTTTCCAGAGGTCCACCTACAGGCCCTCTCTCCAAACAATTTTTCCGGAGGTCCACCTACAGGCCCTCTCTCCAAACAATTTTTCCGGAGGTCCACCTCCAGGCCCTCTCTCAAAAATTTTTCCGGAGGGCCACCTACAGGCCCTTTCTCCAAACAATTTTTCCGGAGTGCCACATAATGCGATAGACGGGAATCGAACCCGGGTCAACTGCTTGGGAAGTAGCTATGCTCACCACTTTACCACCAACAGCCACAGCAACTGATAAGAACAGATACTAAACTTGATGTAAGCCAACATTTCAACAATCGATAACCCGAAACGGGTCCGCCGTCGAGCCCGGCGTTCAGCCACCCTGAGCATTTCACATACTCTGACCGAGTCTGACCCTGGGACCGCTCATGTATTTCCCACTTGGAGGATTGCGGGGCCTACCTCGTTCACGGTTTCTCAGAATTACTATGCCACTTCCTCCAACCCGTCCTCCTCCTGCTACCTCAGTCTAACTCGGTAACTCTGTCGTCACCGCCATGCTGCGTCAGGCTAAATTTTTTGGTGGCTCACCTGCTACCTCATCTAACTTGGTCACTTGTTGGTGTCACCACCATGCTGTGTCAGGCTTATGCCTGCATCGTGTGGCTGGGGATAGGAGAGCAGTGCCAGCATGGGCATGGGTGATGGACCTTCGTTGCACCTAGTTGGGTGCTTCCCTATATATTCCCACCATGCCAGCCATGGGTTGTACAAAAACTAATAACAGGAAAAACAAAAGAAATGAGAAAACTATTTTACAGGAGGGTCAACCGCAAACACTCCAAAACAATTTTACATGAGGGAGTGTCTCCCCGTCTGCCATCGTGTTCGGTCAGGCTGTCAGTAGGTACACCACCTCTGTCATCCGCAGAAGCGGCCACTATGAGGAAGGCCACGGCAAGAACATCCCCTTTTCAATTGAGAGCAAGTGGAGATTTGTAGGAGGATGACAGTTTTCTTCAGCAGTGGATTCACCTTCCCCTTTATCATTGCCAGACAACAGTTGGTGAAAAAGTAATTGGCAATGATGAAGAAAATGTAATGGTGCAGTGGACCGTCTGTGATGCAAAACCTATATATTCCCACCATGCCAGCCATGGGTTGAACATAAACTAATAACAGGAAAAACAAAAATTTATCAAAAGTATTTGATAAATGACTATCATTATCTATCAATGGATGCATGAGCTGTACCTTATGCACTGATGCGTGAATAAGCACTTAGACTTCAGTGTGATACCGTACCTAATGTATTTATATGGGTTTGCATAAAAATGCATGTGAATTATTGCCATATGAATTTGAAATTGCTGTTTTTCTCCACCAAAAATATACCAGCATAGTCACTTGCATTTTTTTTTACCACCTACAGTTTCTATCACATTGTTTGTGGTGTTTTTTCTGACGTCTTTTGTAAAGTGTGTCTTCTCCCTATTGTTTTCTTCATGACATTGTTCCCCTTTAGAGAAGGTCTTGTCAAAATACCTGAAAAAAATGCAGAGACCTACAGCATGTTGAATAAAATAAAATAAAAAAGTCAGAAAGGCTTAAAACACCACCTAATGAATAAAAATACCAGTAGTCAAGTACCAGTAGTTTATGTGTGTCCTGGGTTTCATACTTCCTATAGCCCTTCAACTATCATCTGGAAGCGGAGTTTTTAGAGCAAAAACACTGCAAAATGCCATTAAAAATTCAAAGGTGAAAAAAAAGTCAGCAAAAATAAATTAAAAAAACAGACTGTGAAAGCACCCTAATGTAAGTTTTATTGTCAACTCACACTTGACCTTATCATACTTTACTGCCAGATAAGGCTACTTTCACACTAGCGTTTTAAAATTCCGGTATTGAGTTCCGTCATAGGGGCTCAATACCGGAATAAAACGCTTCAGTTTTGTCCCCATTCATTGTCAATGGGGACAAAACTGAACTGAAGACAAGGGAATGCTCCTGAAAGCATTCCGTTCCGTCTTCAGACCGGAGAACAAACCGCAGCATGCTGCGGTTTGCTCTCCGGTCCAGGCATCCGCACCAAGACGGATCCGGAATGACCCCCAATGCAAGTCAATGGGGGTGGATCCGTCTGGTGTGACCATAATGGTAACCGGATCCGCCCTCCATTGACTTTCAATGGAGTCCATTACGGATCCGGGTACACATAGACACATACAGACATAAACATACACACACATAAAGACATACAAACACACATACATACTTACATGCTCCCCGGCAGGTCTTCGGAGCGTCAGGACGGCTCACACAGGTCACGATTCCCCACAGCGCCCTCTGCTGGGCGCCTGGTGGAATCGTCAGATGACGATTCCACCAGGCGCCCAGCAGAGGGCGCTGTGGGGAATCGTGACCTGTGTGAGCCGTCCTGACGCTCCGAAGACCTGCCGGGGAGCATGTAAGTATGTATGTGTGTTTGTATGTCTATATGTGTGTGTATGTTTATGTGTATGTATATGTATGTACTGTGTGACATGTGTGGGGCCGGAGCGCGGTTCCGGCTCCACACATGTCACTGCGGCAGGCCTGATCCGGCAGCACCCTTCACCTGCCGGATCAGGCCTGCCGCCAGTGTGAAAGTAGCCTTAGGCCAAGTTCAGACTTTTGTTATTTGGTCACTTATTTCCATGAGTTATTGTGAGCCAAAACCAGGCGCGAGTCAAAAGTACAGAAGAGGTGCAAATCAAATCATTACATCTGATCTCTGATTAGGCTTCGCTATTGGTTTTGACTCACAATAACTGATGGAAATAACTGACCAAATAACTGAAGTGTGGGCTCAGCCTCTCAGCCTAACATATTATGGATATTTTACATGTTGCAGTGTGCGATATATTTTTTCGAATTCAAAAGAAGATCCCTCCCCCTAAATTGTATTAAGCTATAAATGATTTTTTTTTTTTTTTTTTTTGCCATGTGGTATTGCATACAATTGTACCCACTGTGTGCTATTTTGCAATATACTTGAGTGAGATTGTGGGACAAGGCATTTCATGCATAAAGGTTTGTTTTTATCATCTTTTAATAAATTGGAGCAGATGTAGATTTGTGGAGCACTTGCACCTATTTCTGGCATAAGGAGCAGTAAATTTGTTGCCACTTTTCTACGCCATAAAAAAGCTGATTCTATGTCTCCATGGCACGACAAACTACAACCATTGTGGCGATTTGTGTAGGTTCTAAACAGTTAATTACTTTTATTGTGTTATTTTTACTTGTTGTTTTGTGCATCAGTATAAAGATATAATATCTCCTGTTTCATAACCTGAAATACCCACCATGTGTTAGCATTTAAACAGTTAACTCAGTTGGCACAGCTGCCTCCTGCACAGATTCCACTTACAAGCCAGCACACATAGCAGAAAATGTGATAAATCTGGTCTCACGTCTGAACTGAACATTTCAAGTAACAGCATCCGGAGGATGGCAATCCTTTCTTCCAAGCCAAAGCAATTGCAGAGCATGAAAGGAATTAGAACATGGAATGACCACAAAAGCCAGCATGCTGTGTGTGTAGGAGGGAGGTCTGTGCTGGGCAATAACTCCAGCACTGTAATCAGCTTCTGATGTACAGCAGATATCAGCAGGTGAGACCTGACAAATTATCTCTGGTTATTAGATATTTCATAGATGGATGCAGCGCATTCTGCAGTGTCATGTTACTACTTCATTGATGTATAGTGATAACTCATGAATGAATTCAACACTTCTAGGCATGTATCTGTCAGCCTTTAGGAGAAAAAGAACAGCTATGTGACATGCTATTACAATGTGCATTAAAATAGGGCTACATGTTAATCTATCTATCTATCTCTATACAGATGTGTTTATCTATCTATCTCATATCTATCTAATCTGTCTATCTCATATCTATCTATTTATCTATCTATTTCTATACAGATGTGTCTATGTATCTATCTCTCTATCTCATAGCTATCTATCTCATATCTATCTATCTATCTATCTATCTATCTATCTATCTATCTATCTCTATACAGATGTGTCTATGTATCTATCTCACTATCTCATAACTATCTATCTCATATCTATCTAATCTATCTGTCTATATTGTATCTATCTATTATCTATCTATCTATCTATCTATCTATCTATCTATCTATCTATCTATCATCTATTTATCTATCTCTATACAGATGTGTCTATGTATCTATCTCATAACTATCTATCTAATCTATCTATTATCTATCTATCTATCTGTCTATCTATCTATCTATCTTAGATCTCCATGTATTGAATTAAAACTAGACTCTAAGCATTTGTAACTTCTTCCATTGCATATTGTCTAATTCTAATTAAGGTGTCCCTGAAGTCTCCATTTCCCTCCTTAAAGTCACATACAGCTTTAGCATAGTCTGGTCAGGAGTAGTCCATCCCTTTCAATGCTTTGTTAATTGTTGCATCTGTGGCTATTGGCTGAGGCTGCCCAGAGATTTGCATGAGCAGAGAGGGAGTGTCTGTGTCTTTAACACCAGGAACTAAATGACTGCAGTTTCATTGGGATTAAACTACCAAGGGAATGAAAGGATCACGCAGCACACAGGAGTACTGAGCTGGCTTCTAAAGCCGTTTAACCTGGATATGGGGCAACAAGCCATTCCAACCAGGACGAGCCTCAGCCATGGACAGGTAGGTGACCTGACAGCACAGATACTAGGCAACTAGTAGTTTTAACAATGTTTGAATAGCTCTGCATAATTTCTAATAGTAATCTGTCAGATAAAGTGCAGCCATATGAAGTTTGCTGGAAATTGTTATATTAGAAAGAAGGTTGCGTTTATGATGCACAGGGTGTGATGATAATATGATGATGATAGGCAAGTTAAGCATTTTCATTTGTATAGTATTTAATGTAGATGTAAATAATTAATTTTAGTTGTAATTGTACGATGTATATGATTTCACCATAGCTATTATTGTAAGATTTTATGGTATAGGAGGTATCCGGCTAACAATACACATTTTTATATAATTATTGTTGTTGTGTCTGTATTTGTAAACCAATGTTTTTCTTTTCAGCACTTTTTGTTCCTGTACCTGATTGTTCCCTTAACTGGACCTGCAATTTGTTCAGCAAGTTACAGCACAGCTTCTGAATTGCTATACATGCTGCACGAAGGTTTACCCAAGGGGATTCTCATTGGAAACATTGTGCGTGATCTGCAGCTGGGTCTCCTTAATGACCCCCCTCTTTCATTCAGCCTGGCGTCTAAAGGGCTAAGTGGGAAGTATGTGACACTTGATAACAGCACGGGGGAGCTGTACACATCAGCAGAGGAATTGGACAGAGAAGCTCTTTGCCCACAAAACCCTGGTGTTCAGGACTGTGTCCTCCTCCTTGATATTATTATTTTGCCACAGGAATATTTCAGGCTCATCAAAATAAAGATTGCCATCATTGATGTGAATGACAATGCTCCTGTGTTTCCGGTGGCACAGATTTATATTACTGTTCCGGAGAATGCTCCTGTTAACACCAGGCTGGTTATAGAGCATCCTGCTTATGACCCTGATGGAGGACTATATGGAGTCCAGACCTACAGGTTAGTGGACTACTATGGTGTTTTTACATTAGACGTGGAAGAGAATGAGAGTGGAGAGAGGACACCTTACCTTATAATAATGGGGACCTTGGACAGAGAGATCAAGTCTGAGTACAAAACTATTATTATTGCTGAAGATGGCGGCAACCCACCCCTTGTAGGATCTGCCACTCTTTCTATTCTCATTAGTGATGTCAATGATAATTGTCCACAGTTCAGTGAATCTACGATTAATGTGACTATTCCTGGAAACTCAAGTGTTGGTGTGAAAGTAACCACGGTGCAAGCGGTGGACATTGATGAAGGTAACAATGCTATAATTACATACGCCTTCAGTGAACGTGTCCAACAGTCTTCAAAAGAACTTTTCTACTTGGACGAAAATACAGGAGTAATAAAGCTTTTCAAAAAGGTAGATGGCAACTCTGTTCAGCAACATAAATTAACTATACTTGCCAATGGCCCAGGCTGTATCCCCGCTGTTATGAACGTGTTTATTTCAATTATTAAGGTAGCGCTCCGACCACCTGAGGTTGTACCTCGCTATATTGCAAATGAAGAAAATGGTATTGTGTATTTGAAAGAGTTAGAACCTATTAATTCTCCCATTGCGTTTTTTACTATCAAAGATCCTGATGACAAATACAAGGTGAATTGTTATTTAGAAGGAGAAGGACCATTCCGACTTGCCGCATACAAAACCTACACAAATGAGTATTTGCTTGAGACTACAAATACTTTAGATTATGAAACGAAACGAATATATAATATTTCAGTGGTTGCCCTTAGTCTGGATGGGTCTAAAGTTAAGAAACCGATACAAGTGTACATTTTGGACGAGAATGACAATGCCCCTGTTTTCACGCAGCCCACCATAGAAGTTACTATTGAAGAAAACAACCAGGCAAATGCTTTTTTGGCCAAATTGCATGCTACTGATGCTGACAGTGGAGACAGAGGACAAGTTTTCTACTTTTTGGGACCTGATGCACCTGCTTATTTTTCTCTTGATAAACAAACAGGAATTCTTACAGTTACCACTATGCTAGATCGAGAGGAAAAAGAGAAATACAGGTTCACTGTGAAAGCAAGAGATTCTGGCAAACCTCCAAGAGAGTCAGTAGCCACTGTTCATATTACAGTTCTAGACAAAAATGACAACAGCCCTCGTTTCATCAGCAAAGATTTCAGTTTTTTCGTTCCTGAGAACTTTCCTGGTTTTGGTGAAATTGGAGTAATTAGCGTCACAGATGCTGACTCTGGACAGAATGGCTGGATAGCCCTTTCTATAGTGAATGGAAGTGACATTTTTGTCATTGACACTGGCAAAAGACTCCTGAGAGCAAAAGTATCACTGGATAGGGAACAACAGAGCTCTTATACTCTATGGGTCGAAGCAACTGATGGTGGTGACCCAACTTTGTCGTCTACAGCTAAAATAACCATATTGCTTCTGGATGTTAATGACAACCCCCCACTGGTCTTATTCCCACAGTCCAATATGTCCTATCTTCTTGTCCTTCCTTCAACTCTGCCTGGTTCTCCTGTTACTGAAGTTTATGCTGTTGATAAGGACACAGGGATGAATGCAGTCATAGCATACAGTATTATAGGAAGGAGAGGGCCTAGACCTGAATCTTTTAGGATAGATTCCAAAACAGGAAACATAACCTTAGAAGAGGCCCTAATGAGGGGTGATTATGGCTTATATAGGTTATTAGTGAAAGTAACTGACCATGGTTATCCAGAACCTCTTTTCTCCACAGTTATGGTCAATTTGTTTGTCAACGATACCGTAAGTAATGAGAGCTACATTGAGAACATGCTGAGGAGAGATCCTGACATTAATATAGAAGAGAAGGAACCACAGATAGCAATTGAACCTACTCATAAAAAGATAGAAGCAGATTCCTGTGTCCCTACACTGGTCACTCTGTCAATATTCTGTTTGGGCTCTGTCATTCTGGTCACTTTAATGGCAATGTATATCTGCTTGAGAAAAGGAAAGAAAGATCACAGGATAAATGAAAATCTGGAAGTTCAAATCCCACTAAATGGCAAAATGGACTTCCATTTAATCGATAAAAAGCCAATTGAGATTTCTAACATTTAAAACTTTTTTTTTCCTGATCAATACATTTTGGAGGATGGAACATACAAATAACACAATGTGTTGATAATGGTTATTATGAAGGACCACTAATTTATACCATATAGTAATATATATGTAAATATCTCTTTACAGCTTTTTTACTTAAAGCAACAAAACTTGTAAAGATTTTTTTTTTATACGTAATGCATATAGCTCTTCTACTCACTGATGTCCTTATGTATTTGGTACCACTTTTGTTATATACCTGAGAAAACTAAATGCATCAAAGTAGTAATTTGCAAGATGTTAGTTTGATCAGCTGTTAGCCAGCAGGGGGCCCAGAGCTATTGTGAAATAAAGGTATAGATATATTTTTAAGGTTTTATTGTCATATACCATTTGAATAAAGTAAATGTAACCCTTCTATATTTCTATGGCAATGTAAAAAGGAGACATGTGATATACTGAATGTATGCTATTGTACCTCAAGCTGTAAGGGATACATTTAAAAAAAGGGATTAACAAGAAGTGCAATTCATTTTCAAGCGAAGCGTCACTACACATGAGCACATGATGCAAGGTGTTATGTAACTTTGACTGTGGTGGTTGCATTTGTGAGAGGTTTCTTATTATCCGCTGTGTTTAGTGTGTATGATATATCATCCACATAGTATTTGTACTTTTTTTTTTTAATGGACGGTATATGCACCTATTTGACAATCATAACATACAATGCTTGTCTCTGTGAATTTTCACTTTTATATTAACAATGGCTTGCTCTGTTTATATGTCATTGTAAATGAGCTTGAGGGATTTCCTACTGTTTAGCTTGCATCCAGCAAGATCTATGTTTTAGGTGGGAGATCTAGCACAATGATATATCTTTTATTTATTCATTCTCTTCAGCTCTATCATTTGTTTTTGCGTCGGCTTGGATGGAATTCAAACATAACTTTTAAGTGTAGTGACAGATTTTCCACAGCAGCAGATTTAGCAATACCTTTTATGGCGTGGTATAATATTTATTTGCTAAGGGTTGTTAGAATCTGTAGCCTCTTCTGGGATCTTCAGACTCTGATGTTACTCAAATGAATTTTATTTCTGATTATGGAGTGGTGTAGTGAACACATAGCCAGCATCAGTCTGTTTTCTCAAGACATTAAATGTAAGCACTGAATGTCCATGTGATATTTCATTGTAAATAAGCAAAATGTAAAAGGTTTTAAACACAATATAAGAAAAAAAAAGAAACAAATATCAATGGATTTACAGCATCATGCCTGTTCTGTACCAAAACCGTTTATATGTCTTCAAATTAAAGCTATATTTTCATAACATGCTATTTTCTCAGTTCTCTGTGATATTAATGTTTTTGTTAAGTGAGGTTAACCCATTTTGAGTCTCATATTTCATTTGGAAATTTGATGGCTTATTGCCTATAATAGGTCCCAGGTGGTCATGGTAGCAGCTTCATCCAACTTGTTTGATGAAAAACTATAATTTGTTGTCTACAGCAGCAAAAACAGTACAAACTGAAAGTGCCCTTGGGGGATTTATCAAGACTGGTTTCTCATATACAAGTCTTGATCTACTTTGCAGTGGAGAAATAAGCACTTAATAATAGAGCCATGGGAGACCATGACCCCAACGCTAAGCCCTATCCAGGTAATGCCACCTTTTTCAAGTGGAATGTATGGTGTAAAAAAGCAAAACATTGCAACAGTTGTGCTTAAAAACATTTTATCAGCATAGCAGCTGATAACTTCTATTGAAGTTCTGAATATAGCTGAGCTAGCATACTTGACTGGTTTTGGACATCCCACAGTGCTCTCCTTCACTTTGGGGCCTGTTCTGGAGATAGAAGTGCATCTCAGAGGTGGGACTTACACTTACATTATAGCAATATAACAACAGTGTCTGAAATGGGAATACCCCTTTAAATGCTTTCCCAGGGCCAGTGTACATTAAATGAGGTGGTGTCAACTGGCTGATTGTTTCTTTGTTGTCAGTGATATGGTTGAGCCTTTAGTGCTAAGCAGAAATGTTCCAAGTTGACCCTGAATACTCATCTTTCAAACACTCTGGATGTCAGACAAATTAGACAGAGTGCAACTATACCCCAGAAGAAGCATTTTTTTATGATAACATTTTTCATTTTGCGTGTATAATAAAATAATCACAATTTACTAGAGATGAGCGAATTTCTTGGAAATTCGATTTGGCTGATTCGCCGAATTTTACAAAAAAATTCTCTTCGTTACGAATTACTTTGTCACGAAGTGCATTTTTTGTACGTAGTGGGTGCAATGACAGGGAGCTGCGATAGCGCCGCCCTGTCATTGTACCCTTCAGATGCCGCGTTCATACATGATCACGGCGTCTGAGTGTAAAAACAGTGTAAAATAGACAATACATTAAATCAAACTTACCTCCTCCATTTGCTCGTGAAGGGCCGGCCGCCGCCATCTTGCTTGAAGATCTGGAGCGAAATCTCGTGCGGTGCGAGATTACGTCATCACGCCGGCCGGCGTGGTGACGTCATACGTCACTACGCGCGGGATTTGCCCGGGATCTTCAATCAAGATGGCGGCTGGCGGCCCTTCGCGAGCAAATGGAGGAGATAAGTATGGATTTTTTGGTTTTTTACACTATTTCAGCATAAATCAATTCGCCGACACGAAGCACAAGGAAATTCGGCTTCGAGGCGAATCAAATTTATCCTGAAATTTGGATCGAATTCCACTTCGTGGGATTCGATTCGCTCATCTCTACAATTTACCTTTTAAAAGTTGAGTTGAGGTGCATCCGATTGTGTTTGACAACCAGAGTACTTGAAAAAGTAGTCTTCAGGCCTAACTTGCGACATCTCTGATGACATAAGAACAAGCTGCCAGTCAACATTTACTGTACCCCATAATGATGAACAATACACCTTGGAAACGAGTTAACGCAAACTTGCCAAGCAGCAAGGGTTTTTTTTTACATGACAATATAGATTGAGCCCCTCTGGGGCTGATGATGATGCCTGTAATGTGCTGTGGAATATGTAGGTGCTATATAAGCAAGAATATAGAAAACTAGAAAAAGTACTCAGCGCTGCCCGAGTATGAAGTGTTGATCTGTCTGTGTGTTTATTAAATTTGTTCCATGGGTGCCCAGAAGGCCAATCCATGCCCTAAAATATATATATATTAAATATATTAATATATTAATATATATTATAATATATTTTAATGGGGAAATGGCCCTAAATACCCCACCAGTTACACACTGTTTATTCTATTTTTAACTGTACCCCAAAATAGTGACCTCCAGAGCAGGCCGCCCCCTTAATTGTGACCTCCATTGCACACTGCCCCTTAACTATGATCTCCACAGCACCCTGCCCCCTTAACAGTTACCACCACAGTGCCCTGCCCCCTTAACAATGACCTATAACACTGAAGAAAAATGGCTGAGTTGTTACGGAAACCTGGTGTAAAATTGTGAGTATGTCAGTGAGGTGAAGACAGAAGCATCTATTGGTTAATATGGATAATGTGATGGTACCATAAAGAGCTGAAACCTTTATAAACACCTTTCTAGACACCTCATGTACCTATGTGCCAAATATAATGCCAGGCGTTTGGATGCTTATAGAGGACAGACAAACATACATTGATTTTTATAATATGCATACATAAGGCCCCCATGCACATGATCATATCTGTTTTGCAGTCCACAAATCATGGATCTGCATAATACGGATGAGGTCCGCGTTGCATGAGCATTTTTTGTGGACCATTTGACTTTAGTTGGTCCATGGTCCGCATTTTGCAGGCAAGTTTAGGACATGCTCTATCCTTTTACAGAATGGACATGTACTTTTGGATCTTCCATGTGCTTTCCACATCCATATGTCCAGTCTGCAAACAGACTATTGGGTTAATTTATCAAACTGGTGTAAAGTAGAACTGGCTTAAGTTTCCCATAGCAACCAATCAGATTCCAACTTTCATTTTCCAAAAGAGCTGTCAAAATGAAAGGTGGCTTAAAGGGTTTGTGTCATCTTGGACAATGGGGGCATATCGTTGCCAGGTCAGGCAACCTCGCGCAATTTTTGACCCCCCCCCCAAAAAAAAAATATTGCAGCCAGATATAATAGCCCTTAAAAGGGCTTTTGGGTCTTTTCAACAAATAAACTAGTCCTGCCTAGCCAATTTCTATCCCTACACTATCTGTCCCTCCTTGCAGCAGCTCTCCCTGACTCGGACTGAGCTGGGTCACATGTCACCGGGTGCTATATAGCACCCGATGACGCGTTCCCGGCCAGCCAATCACTATAATGCCAGTAGCCAACATGGCTACGGCATTACAGTGAATGCCAGTACCTCCCTGCACACTAATTGGCTAAGTAGCGTGCAGGGAAAGGACTCGAGCATGGCGCTCGAGCACACGTGGTGGGACGAACACCACGTGGTACCAAGCGCCGCCATGCTCGCTCAATACTTAATATTATAAAAATGAGTTTCTGTCTGTCTGTCCGTCTGTCTGTTCTCTATGCGCGACCAAACTACTGGACCGATTTTCACCAAATTCGGCACACGGGTACATCAGGTGCCCGGGAAGGTTTTAGACCAGGTCTCAGCTCTCTAGGACATAACGTTCCCAAGATATTCCCAAAATATGACCTGCATTAGCCAATATTAGCCTGACAGCATTGGTTTTAAACCCCAACTGCCATTCTCTGCACAGACACACACAGGGAGGGCAAGTTTCCATAACAACCAGGTAATTATCAGCAGCTGAGGATCTCAGGTAACAATCCAGTCATTTCTATTCAATGCTTTAAAGGGGCAGAGCGCTGTGGATGATACTGTTAAAGGGGTATTCTGGTTACCATAAATATAACTTATATTTTAGACTAATTTTAGACTATGACCGTTCAGTAGTAAATCTTCCACTGCTACCCATTGCGTGTCCTCATAAATTACCATGGCACCGACCTGTGATTCACACCACTCTCAAAAGAAGGACTTACAACACCTGCTCCAGGTTTCACTAAGCCACACCCTGACTCTGTCAGGCCACGCCCCCTTCCCCTTCCGCAGCCAATGGGGATTGAAAAAATGAAGGTAAAAATAAACTTCTGTCAGCTGCAGGGGTGGGAGGGTGAGTTTCTTTCTGCAACAACACACAGAAACATTATATGCAATAGACTAATATTAGACTACTACCGTTCAGTAGTAATAAAAGATGTTTTCTTCCACTAAAAGGACTTAAAAGCAACCCCCCCCAAGGTCCCGCTAAACCACGCCCCCGGTCAGGCCACGCCCTCTCCACTCTGCAGCCAATGGGGATTTAAAAAATGAAGGTAAAAATCAACTGTCAGCTACAGGAATGGGTGGGAAGGAGACTTTCTCTCTGCAATGACACACACACAAACATTAAATGAAATAGATTAAATATACCTGTGCGAAGCAATGTTTTCTTCCACTGCTACCCACTGTGTTTCCTCAAATTACCATGGCATTGACCTATAATTCAGGCCACCCTGAAAAGAAGGACCTAAAAGCACCCCCCCCCCAAGGTCCCGGTAAACCACGCCCCCGACCCGGTCAGGTCATGCCCCCTCCCACTCCGCAGCCAATGGGGATTGAAAAAATTAAGGTAAAAATCAACTTCTGTCAGCTGCATTGACTTTCTCTCTGCAACGACACACAGAAACATTAAATGAAATAGATGAAATATACCCAGGCGAATCCGGATCTTTCTGCTAATATATATATATATATATATATATATACACTCACCGGCCACTTTATGAGGTACACCATGCTAGTAACGGGTTGGACCCCCTTTTGCCTTCAGAACTGCCTCAATTCTTCGTGGCATAGATTCAACAAGGTGCTGGAAGCATTCCTCAGAGATTTTGGTCCATATTGACATGATGGCATCACACAGTTGGCGCAGATTTGTCGGCTGCACATCCATGATGCGAATCTCCCGTTCCACCACATCCCAAAGATGCTCTATTGGATTGAGATCTGGTGACTGTGGAGGACATTTGAGTACAGTGAACTCATTGTCATGTTCAAGAAACCAGTCTGAGATGATTCCAGCTTTATGACATGGCGCATTATCCTGCTGAAAGTAGCCATCAGATGTTGGGTACATTGTGGTCATAAAGGGATGGACATGGTCAGCAACAATACTCAGGTAGGCTGTGGCGTTGCAACGATGCTCAATTGGTACCAAGGGGCCCAAAGAGTGCCAAGAAAATATTCCCCACACCATGACACCACCACCACCAGCTTGAACCGTTGATACAAGGCAGGATGGATCCATGCTTTCATGTTGTTGACGCCAAATTCTGACCCTACCATCCGAATGTCGCAGCAGAAATCGAGACTCATCAGACCAGGCAACGTTTTTCCAATCTTCTACTGTCCAATTTCGATGAGCTTGTGCAAATTGTAGCCTCAGTTTCCTGTTCTTAGCTGAAAGGAGTGGCACCCGGTGTGGTCTTCTGCTGCTGTAGCCCATCTGCCTCAAAGTTCGACGTACTGTGCGTTCAGAGATGCTCTTCTGCCTACCTTGGTTGTAACGGGTGGCAATTTGAGTCACTGTTGCCTTTCTATCAGCTCGAACCAGTCTGCCCATTCTCCTCTGACCTCTGGCATCAACAAGGCATTTCCGCCCACAGAACTGCCGCTCACTGGATGTTTTTTCTTTTTCGGACCATTCTCTGTAAACCCTAGAGATGGTTGTGCGTGAAAATCCCAGTAGATCAGCAGTTTCTGAAATACTCAGACCAGCCCTTCTGGCACCAACAACCATGCCACGTTCAAAGGCACTCAAATCACCTTTCTTCCCCATACTGATGCTTGGTTTGAACTGCAGGAGATTGTCTTGACCATGTCTACATGCCTAAATGCACTGAGTTGCCGCCATGTGATTGGCTGATTAGAAATTAAGTGTTAATGAGCAGTTGGACAGGTGTACCTAATAAAGTGGCCGGTGAGTGTATATATATATATATATATATATTATAAGAGCACTACTACTCCTCTCCAGATACTTATCCACTATTTTTCACCAATTTGGAGTGCTGACTCTATTTTTGCATAACCATTGACTAACTATCCACGGCCTAGAGGGACTGCAACAGCACTTTTCTATTTTTGACTTGTGCTGTTGTCTTCTTGTTTATTCAGATATTTATCCAGATATTTCAGACACTAATACTGAGATACTGATACCATACTTTTTAAACGTATTTGTATCCGTATCTTTGCATTTGTGCATTAGTATCCTACCTAAATATCTGGATAGGAGTAGTACACTACTCACATCCAAATATTTAGGACACTGGTGACATCGCATATATGCATAATAAGCAGATGTAAAAGCAGATGCATTATATGTAAAACCCCATGGGGGGGCATTATATATAAAACCCCTAGGGTCATTGTACTTAGTGGGGGAGTACAGGGGAGAGCATTATATATAACACCCCTACAGGGAGGGGAGCATTATTTATGCAACTCTACAGGGGGGGGCATTACACTAAGTAGGGGACTAAGATGAGGAGACCATTATACATAAAATCTGTTGGGGGAGGGAATTATACTAAGTCAGGGACTATGGGTGGGGGGGTGTGCATTATATATGCAATCTTTGAGGGGGCATTCTACTAATTGGAGACTACAGGAGTGCATTTTATTACAGGAGGTGCAGTATATCACAGGGGAACTAAAGGACACATTACACTACAGGGACACATTATACTACTGTGGTGCATTATATTTCAAAGGGGCATTATACTACAAGGTGATTATACTACATGGGACATTATTCTACAGGAGGCACTGCAGGGCGGAGGGTGAGAGCATTATAAATACTAGCACTAGGGGGCAATATACTATGGGGAGGTTGAGAGCATAATACATACTAGCACCACAGGGGGGCATTGCAATAATGGAGGCACTACAGGGTAGAACATTATACATACTGGCACCTAACGGAGTAAGGGGGTATTATAATAGAGGGGGACCATCACAGGGGGTATTATAATACAGCGGGCATTGCTAAGGGGCTTTATAAATACTGGGGCTGATAAAGGGGGCTTTATTACTACTGTGGGCTGTAAAGGGGTGCCTTGTAGAGGGGCCTTGTTACTGCTGGGGGCCACTATGGGTTTACTGTGGGGGCATTATTATTATAGGGCTCAATAATGAGAAAATTACCACTAAAGATGGCAGTCCTTCGGAGCATTATTGCTATTGGGGCACTGCAAGGTGCACTATTACTAGTAATGGCACTTTGGGAGGAAATTATTACCATTGATGGGACTTAAGGGAACACTTAATATGGGGGTACTATCTGTATGGAACTATTATTTTTGGAGTATAGTATTTGGGAGCATCGGGGAGCACAGCAGGCACAGTATTGGGGTTAGCAGCAGGATAACAGCTTTGGGCCACCAGGAGGGGGAGGATGATGGAAAAGTGATAAATCTAAGATGTCTGTGGATGTGAGATGTGGGTGAAAGAAGGTGTCAAAGTGGTCTTGTCCAAAGGGAGAAGAAGAGGAAAGAGAACATCATAGGAGATATCACTGGATGTAACAGGTATGTATGTAGAGTATAACACTAATATGTAGAACAGTTGGGGAGAGGTTGAATCGAAGATTTAACACTAGTTACGGTGGGGGGCACCATTTCAGTTTTTGGCTCAGGAGCAGAAAGGCTAGGTGCAGCCCTGCCAGCAGATAGCGAATCACTTAGGAATGCATATGGCTTGTACATTTTTTTTGTATGGCATGATTTGGCCCAATGGCACTATGTAAACCTTAGACAACACAACTCTACAGCTATGCAACTACAGGTATATCTGTTATTTCTCTGTACATTGAAAGGGAAAGATTGTTACTGAGGTCAGTTGTTAGGGAGCGCTGAAAGATGGACATGCATGGAGAAGCCACGGTTGATTACATTGTATACACAATTGTTTGGATTTTGTTCACAACTGTCTTTTATTTTTATTCTTAGGGCCATTTGAAGTACCTAGTAAAGTAGAGCATATGCAGGGGCCTTCAGCACTTGGGAGTCTATGATTTTCATATGCAATTTCATTATAACAATACACAATCACTTTGCTAGCGCACATTGGATGAAGTGCCTAGACATTACATACAGTAACCGCCATGCAGCACCATACACAAAGTTAAGAAGATGATGAGAAGCACACAGTGTAGAATCTTCTTGGAACTTTGGGAATTATGGTCTATGTCAGTGGACTGGAATAAGAGGTGATTGTTTAAGGGAGAATACGAGAGTAACTATTTGAGTAGTTACTTGACAGTCCTGTGTAGTCACTGTGTGCTGATATAATTTGGGCAATATCAGTGATAATGCAGGAAGCTGAATTTACTGGTTACACAAGAATTTTACACCATGTACAGTAAGGCTACTTTCACACCAACGTTTTTGCTGGATCCGTCATGGATCAGCAAAAATGCTTCCGTCATAATAATACAACTGTCTGCATCTGTTCTGAACTAATCCGGTTGCATTATCTCTAAAATAGCCAAGAAAACGGATCCGTCCCCCATTGACTTACAATGGTTTTAGAGATAGATCCGTTTTCTTTTATGTACAAGAAAATGGATCCGCCACCATTGACTTGCAGCGCTATTTTTTCCGCGATGGGGACGCAGCCAAACAGAACTAATTGTTTTCTGGTGCATGCTGTTTCGTTCAGTTCAGTTTTGTTCCCATTGACAATGTATGGGGTCAAAGCTGAAGCGTTTTCTCCCGCTATTGAGATCCTATGACGGATCTTAGTAGCAGAAACAGAGAGCGCAGATGTGACAGTAGCCTAAGATACAAAGGCACTTTTAAACCTTGTAGCACCTCTCTGGATAGAAACTGAAAGCAGGAGAAAATGTAAGTTAAAGCATGAAGGGAGCTTAACCTAACTGAAAAGAACTGAGGCCTAGTTCTCATGAAGTTTTCAGCATACGGTATTGTAATTTTAAATGATTTGCTGTGAAGACATTTTTATTGCATATTAAAAAATGGAAATATATGCATTTATCTGTTTCTCCTCATCAGTATAGGTCACATATTGTGAGTAAAATTTATTTTTTCTAGGCTAACATTTACATTTACTTAATCAATTTTTATATTAGACCATTATTTTAATTTCTCATGAAATGATTATTTATAATAACTGGCTTTTTTAATTGTTAAATGGCTCCATTTTCTTTTTAATGGAAATAATGGAAAAAAGTTAAGCAGAACCATCTGAACAAGTCAGCTCTTATTGGGTTCACTGTAAGCTAACGATAACTGTATAGTGTTTGGTGCATCCACATTAAAACAGAGATCATAGTGTCATACACCAAAACATTCCTTTTATAATTTGCAAGGAATTTCAGTGCAAACATAAATCTCCTCTCTTGAGCCTGTGTCATCACCAGCTGGCATTGGATCTCTTGGGTCTAACTTGGTGCTTGCACAGACCAACTAGAAATTATAATGTTTCTCAGATTAAGCCTCTTTCACATGTCCCTGATGACATATGTGACAAGATGGCCAGTAGTTCATCCACGAAAATGTCCATCACGGATCTGTGTTTGGTCCGTGTGTCCAGAAATAATAGTGTCATACACCAAGGCATTCCTTTTATAATTTGCAAAGAACATCAGTGCAAACATCAGTTTTCCTTCAGGAGCCTGTGTCACCAGAAGCTGGTGCTGGATCTGTTGGGTCTAACTTGGTGTTTGTAGTGACTAACTAGAAATTCTAATGTTTCTCAGTTTTCTAAGAGGCCCTAGATGTATTTTGAACAGTATGCAAAAAAGTGGGCGTGGTTAAAATATTTAAAAATTGCAATAAAAAAACTAATATTAAGATGACATACAATAATATTTATTAATCCTCAGAATGTTTTTAAGACCAGTTTTCTTTGGAGAAGAAAACATTCTCTTATAGCTTTGGTTAAACTGATGGAGATTTAAAGGGCTTATATTTTGACTAATATATACACTACTTGATACAGATGATAACTGAAAACAATTATGTTAATGAATCTGACCTATCAGTAATACACGAATATAAGTCACTGTGGCAAGTGTTACGCTAGAGAAACCACATAAATGATTTTGCAATTGTCTCTTCAGCTGTCATTTTCTTTAATAACGTTATTAAAATAATTACCTCTTAAAAGCATAAAAAACTTGATATCTCTGATACAGATTATCTCACTATTGGACTTTAATGCTCTAATTACCAATAATGATTCCAACATGCTTAGTATACTATTAACAAATAAGGGTGTGGTGCTTTCAAACACACTTTAAACATTTTAATTTTGATTCTTTGGAAAATCACTTTCCCTAGTGAACTGTTGAAGAAATATGATGTTAGGTCACAATTATTCGGGTACTGTGTAGCCAGACATTGTATAATTCAGCAGTCTGATAAAATATGAAGCAACTTCTGCATCTTCACATCAAGAGATTATTTTTTCTTTATAAACAATCCATAAATTTACAAGTACAGTCATTAAGAGCATTAAAGAGATTGTCCTGTTTTTACTATTGATGACCTAGGTATGGCGTAACCATTCACTTCTATGGGAAGGTTCTGTTTGTTCAAGTGAATACAACAGAGCCATCCAATAGAAGTGAATGGGGACACCATACTTGTAATTACACCTGTTCACCACTGCAATTGCCGTGGCGAGCAGGTAAACAGAGCAGAGAAGGCAGCGTATGAGCGCTGCCTTCCCTTCAAACAGCTGATCGTGTGTGGCATGGGAGTCGGACCCACGTCTATCTTGAGGATAGGTCATCAACAGAAAAAAGACAACCCTATTCAAAAAAAGTAAAAAAAATAAACAAATTGTTTGATGTTGATTGTTCTTCACCCTCCACCCATCCTATCTGTAATGTACTGTATGTGCATGGACATAGTGGAGGCAGTGCAGAAGATCGGAGTGATGAGTAGGTAAATATGATTTTTTTGTTTACGGAGATAGGCTTCAGACATTAGATATAAATTAATTATTCATGGAAAACCCCTTAAATAGCTTATTCACCCAAAGAGTACAGCTCTGGAAGTCCCAGCAACAGGTCACCAAGTTATCACTTTATTGTTGGGGACACCCATCAGACAAAAATAGGATTGTCCAAACAAGACAAACCCTCTACTTGATAATTTTGTTTTATTATGTCTCTTTGAAATTGTGATTTTACTGTACCTTATATATGAAACTGTCTGGAGTGTTTATGTATGGCCTGAAGGCCCTTTGTGGACAATACTAGAAAAGTGAAGAGTGTGTTAGAATCTAAACATCAAATGCTGCAATGGGCATATTGTTTCCATTGTGATTAAACTGGGGCAGTGAATTAAAGAGGTTTTAGGGTCAAACCCCAAAGCAATTGTGCTCTGTTCCAGTCATATACCCTGCAGACTGGAGCTGTGATGACCTTCACGTGCAATACTGCAGTCGATCATAGCCCCAGCGTTGACATTTCCACAAGTGAATCTGACACAATTTGTGATCATGTTTTTAGGAAAATTTCTTGACTGCCAGGGTACTGTCCAGACTCCAATAACAGCCTTGATATTCCTAATTTTAGTGCAACCAAGACCTCTAGTAACAATTTTAAAACACGTTTTCCTTGTCTCTGGTGCAGCAGTATCGAAGAAGAGAGGACTAAGGCACCAAAAGGAACTCAACAATGTAAGTCCGATGACCCTCATTGGCACCAGTTCAACTGTATTTTCTTTCCTAAGTCCAATGGGACACGTGCTATGGATTTGCCACCTGTAACTCACATAGTGACAAGGTATATGTAATAAAGTATTCTCAAGTTTCCTGATGTCAATTTAAGGTTTGCAGCAACTGTGTATTTAATACAAAAAGAGTAAAGTTATTTTGCTCTAAATGTATATGTGAACAAATCTAATGGAGCCTGTAATGCAGACAGGTTCCCTTTAATCAAAGTAGTGAAAAGAATGTTTTGGAACACCTTTGTTTTTCAATTCATTATTGCCTGTAAGTGTAAAAGGCCCTCCCTATGGATATACGTAATTGAAGCTGAGGGATCCAAGTGCCATAAGAAATTAATTAGGTAATTGCTGTGATATCACAAATATATTTTCTTCAGGTAAAGATATAACAGTCATTAAAATAATGAGCCATGTTGCCCTACGTTAATAACATAGAGCATGGCATGGGCTGTTTGTTTAAAGGGGTATTCTGGATACCATAAATGTGACTTGAGTTTTAGACTAATTAATCATTACCTAATATAATGTAACTTTCACATATTTACAGTTCAATAGTTATAAAAATTGTTTTCTTCCTCTGCTACCCACTGTGTTTTCTCATAAATTACCATTGTCCTGTAGTTCTATGCCTTTGTTAGGTCGAGCATGCTCAGTGTGTTGCTATTAATTCTATAGCTAAATGTTTTGTGAAACAAAGGGCGTTTTAGTATGCTGGTGATTACTGAGTGGAGGGGGCGTGACTGGACTGTATATCAGGCAGCCTATCAATAAACCTCAACACACAGCAGGAAAGCTAGGGATTGTGGGGATTGTAGTTTTGTGAGGGAAGATCAGGAGCCATGGTACTCGGTGTGTTGCAGGCTCACACAGGAGCTAGACAAATGTTTTTCAAGGTAAACTGAAGCTCTGGTTATATGTATAGGTATGGGTTCTGGTTGGGTCAGAGCTTGTAGCCTTAATGCAGTTTTTCAAAAATTAAGTTACTTTACTGGAATACCCCTTTAAAAAGTGCTAAATTTATAAGCTGCTGTGATGTCACAAGTAGTATTCTATCAGGTAAGTTACTGTGGGTTTCATTTAAATGAACTGCTGTGATATCACAGGTAATTTTTTTAAATCATGAAAGCTACTTTGAGATCGCTAACATGGTTGACGTTAAAGTGTTGTGACATTAAAGTGGTTTTCCAACTCTTTCTAACTGATGACCTATCATCTGATGGGTGGGGATCCCACACCCGGGCTGTTGCCGATCAACTGTTTGAGAAGGCAGCGGTGCCCCTGTGAGCAGCTTACCAAGCACAGCACCACATATTGTATAATGTCTCTGAGCTGTGCCTTGGCCACATGACGGATGAACGTGATACGACTAGCTTAGGATAAGCTGCGAGAATGCAACAGAACTCACAGAAGGGCCTGTGCTTTCTCAAAGAGCTGAGGGCTGGGTGTTGGACCCCCACTGATCAGATACTGATGACCTAGCCAGAGGATCAAAAATTTGCTGTGACATTGAGAATAGAGATGAGTGAATCAAATCTGACGAAGTGGAATTCGATCCGAATTTCAGGAATTATTCGATTTGCACCGATTTAGAATTTCCTGACGATTCGTGGTGACGAATCATTTTCCCCCCCACTAAAATGGCGGCTGCACGTGTTTGGACATGGAGAAAGGAACATGAGGGAGGGAGGGATCACCCACAATGCCATTCATGCAGCCAATCAGCAGCCAGCCAGCCCTGTGATGTCAAAGCCCTATAAATACTGTCAGCCATTTTAGATTCTCTCATTCTACAGTCAACTCAGTGCAGGGAAATACGTTTGCAGGCGCTAGGGAAAGTGTCATAAAACCTCATCAAAAGTACAAATTGTTGAATAGAAGTGTAGAGAAAGGATAGGGAGGGAAGTATTGAAGCAGAACAGATTTCAATAGGGGTGTACAGTGAACTTAGTGCAGGGAGAGACGTTTGCAGGTGCTAGGGAAAGTGTTACAAAACCTCATCAAAAGTACAAATTGCTGAATAGAAGTGTAGGGAAATGATAGGGAGTGATGTATTGAAGCAGAACAGGCTTCCATTGGGGTGTTTAGAGACAGTGTGAGATCTGGAAAATGTGCAACCACAGGGTAATAGGAAAAATGGTATTACACCTTGGTTTCAGTGACTGTGACTCATAATTGCCATGCTACAGCTGCTCATGTCATATTGTCCTCTGTAATTCTGCTTACTGGGGTTTTGTTAACCCTTGTGAGCTGTAGTTACATTTAGTACAGCACTTTTTTGCGGTTTTAGTGTTGGGGGTTATTAGCTGTAGTGAAGTGGGACAATAGTAGCCCTTTGTAGCGTGTTTTATTGTTAAAAAAAGTTTTAGTAGGCATACAGCACCAAAGTTCTATATAGTAAAGTGTTGCAAAAAAACGTATTATTCGCTCGGTGCTAAAGTGGGAGAATTACAGTCTGTTGTAGTGTGTATTATTCTCAAGAAATAGAGTTTTAGTAGGCGTACAGCGCCAAAGTTCTATATATTAAAAACTACTGGCATTTATTGCTGTTGCCCAAAAAACATATTATTTGCTCTATGCTGAAGTGGGACAATTACAGCCTGTTGTAGCGTGTATTATTCTCAAGAAAAAGAGTTTTAGTAGGCGTACAGTGCCAAAGTTCTATATAGTAAAATGTTGTAGCAGTTATTAGTGTTGCAAAAAAACATATTATTTGCTCGGTGTTGAAGTGGGAGAATTACATCCCGTTGTAGCGTGTATTATTCTCAAGAAAAAGAGTTTTAGTAGGCGTACAGCGCCAAAGTTCTATATAGTAAAGTGTTGTAGCAGCTATTAGAGTTATAAAAAAACGTACTACTCGCTCTGTGCTGAAGTGGGAGAATTACAGTTCGTTCTAGCGTGTATTATTCTCAAGAAAAAGAGTTTAGTAGGCGTACAGCGCCAAAGTTCTATATTTTAAAAGCTACTGGCATTTATTGCTGTTGCCTAAAAAACATATTATTTGCTCTGTGTTGAAGTGGGAGAATTACAGCCCGTTGTAGCGTGTATTATTCTCAAGAAAAAGAGTTTTAGTAGGCATACAGCGCCAAAGTTCTACATAGTAAAGTGTTGTAGCAGCTATTAGTATTGAAAAAAAACGTATTACTCGCTTGGTGCTGAAGTGGGAGAATTACTGCGCCAAAGTTCTATATTTTAAAAGCTACTGGCTTTTATTACTGTTGCCCAAATAACAAATTATTTGCTCTGTGCTGAAGTGGGACAATTATAGCCCGTTGTAGCGTGTTTTATTGTTAGAAAAATGTTTTACTAGGTGTACAGCGGCAAGAAGTTTTAGTAGGCGTACAGCAGCTATTAGTGTTGCAAAAAAACGTATTATTCACTCGGTGCTGTAGTGGGACAATTACAGCCCTTTGTAGCGTGTTTTAATTTCCTTTTTATTTATTTGATTGATCAAACTGCATGCCAGGCAGATAAGTCACAAGCCCTGCACAAGGGAGTGGCAGAGGCCTAAATGTTTCTGACGCAGGCACAGGTCGCAGCAGAGTAAGGGGGCGTGGCAGCAGGGGTCATATTGAGAGGCCAGAGCTTCCGGTGTCAACTAGCGGTTGGGTCTTGAATGGTTGACTCGGTCTTCGACTTCGTCCCAAATAACTTCAGGGGCCCCCCAATCAAGAATCAGTGGGTTCGTCAGAAACAACCCTTAGTTGGCATGGCCCGGGAGCAGGCCCTGTGCGCTCACCTGTCCTCTACCTGCCTCTGTCATTTTCTGTTCCCTCAGCCAGAGAAGTAATGTATGCTGTGGGCTGAGCTCCACTTTACTTCAAGGACGAGCTACTGGAGGAGGGTCAGCAGCTACTGGAGTGATGAATAGAGTGGCGTGGGAGCTAGGGTTGCGCGCGGTCAGGCTCCTGACCCACAGACAGTCGAGGAAGACATCAGTGACGTGCAGACACTAGAGTCCTCTGGCCGAACACTAGGCCGAACTCTGGCCGAGCACCCGAGCACAATGAAAGTCAATGGGAGAAGACCGGGCACCCCCTGCTCTGCAGAGGGGAGGGTGTCTGGTCGATAGGGAAACGTAAGAAAATGGTGGAAACACCTCTGAAATGGTTAGGGAACAGCATGGGGAGGATGTCTGGATGCATATTGGACACCGAAGTCGCTGCTATTAACAATGATGTCCGACTATTACGCCACTTTTACGGAATGACAAAAATACCCTGCAAAAACCCAAGATAACATCGATTTTACAGGAAATATTGTTAGAAAACATATATTTACTTGTACGTAAAGGGCAAGTAGCAGCACGCCCTCACCCCTAATGTTTTACACTATCAGATCAGCAGCAGGCACTCGCCCTGAATGTTTTACACGGTCAGCTCAGCAGCAGGCACTCACCCTAATGTTTTAGACAGTCATATCAGCAGCAGATCCTCACCCCAAATGTTTTTGTAGTGTTGGCAGCACTACTAAAGGTCAACTTGTCAGGATGAGGACCAGAGTGAAGAAGTAACATAGTAACATAGTTTATAAGGCCAAAAAAAGACATCTGTCCATCCAGTTCGGCCTGTTATCCTGCAAGTTGATCCAGAGGAAGGCATAAAACCCCTGTGAGGTAGAAGCCAATATTCCTCACTTTAAGGTAAAAAATTCCTTCCCGAAGAGGAAGAGGAAGTAGTGGATGATGAAATCACTGGCCCAACATGGGAAGGAGGCAAGCTGAGCGAGGACAGCAGTACTGAGAGGGAGGGATGCGCAGCACCACAACAGGCTATAAGAGGCGGTGGGTGGCAAAAGGGAGAAGGCAGTCAACACCAACAAGTGTGGACGATAAAAGAATTGTCATTTGCAACCTGTGCCGTACCAAAATGAGCATGAACACTAGCAACCTGACCACCACCAGCATGATCTTCATGGGTGCAAAGCACCCTAACAGGTGGACCAAACAACTGGATCCACAATCGGTGTCTGCGGGTCACACCACTGCCTCCTTTTCCCTGTGTTACGTGCTAGCCAAGACTCAGGCCCAGATGCCTCCCGCCCTGCACCTGGACCCTCGCAAGCACCATCAGTGAGCACATCCACTTCTGTGTCCCAGCGCAGCGTACAGCTGTCCATACCCCAGGCCTTTGAATGAAAGCGCAAATACCCAGCCAGCCTCCCACAGGCCATACCACTAAATGCACACCTTTGAAAATTGCTGGCGCTGGAAATGTTGCAGTCTGATGGAGGCGGCTGTCCCACGTTACTCAGTACCTAGCCACCACTATTTTTGCCAGTGTGCCCTCAACGCATTACACCAGCATGTGTCCCGTAACATAACCCGTGCCCTGACCAATGCAGTTACTGGAAAGGTCCACTTAACGAGTGACACATGGACAAGTGTTTCTGGCCAGGGACGCTACATTTCCCTGACGGCACACTGAGTGAACGTTGTGGAGGCTGGGAGCGAGTCGTACCCTGGGATGGCACAGCTGCTACCGACACAAAGGATTGTGGGCCCTACTTCCATCAGGATTTTTGC
>ONZH01002055.1:0-160146 GCA_900303285.1 Rhinella marina
GCCGAACTCAATCACGTACCATGCCTGGCCCACGTTTTTAATCTGGTAGTCCAAAAATTTCTAAAGACTTACCCCAACCTGGCAGAGCTACTGGTGAAAGTGCGGCGCTTGTGCGCTCACTTTCGTAAGTCAACTGTAGCTGCTGCTAGCTTAAAAAAACTCCAGCAACGCCTCCATTTGCCTGAACATCGGCTGTTGTGCGACCTGCCGACTCGCTGGAATTCCACCTATTCCATGTTGGCCAGGGTGTGTGAGCAGCAGAGAGCATTGATGGAGTACCAGATTATGAATCCACGCGTGCCTCCAACTCAGCTCCCTCAGTTTGCCAACCACGAGTGGCCATGGATGGCAGACATATGCGATGTACTGCGTATCTTTGAGGAGTCCACCAAGAAGGTCAGCAGCGAGGACGCTATAGTGAGCGTAACCATCCCGCTCCTAGGCGTCCTTAAAGAATCGCTCATCGCAATAAGGGAGAACGCATTGCACGCAGAGGAGACGGGGGTAGGAGGAGACGCAACGGAGCTACACAGTCAGACCACACTTTTGTCTGCTTCACGGTGGCAGTTGCAGGAGGAGGAGGATGAGGAGGAGGACGACGTGGAGGTGGCTGTGGAAGAGGAGGAGGATGCTGGCGGCGAGGGTAGAAGTCAGGCTGTGTGCGTCCCATTGGTTCAGCACGGATGGGGCGGAGAGGAGGCGGAAGAGGAAGAGGAGGAAATGGCAAGTGATCCTTCTGGTGGGGGCAGTGAGGTCATGCCTATTCAGAGTCTGGCACACATGGCTGACTTCATGCTGGGCTGCTTTTCCCGGGACACACGTGTTGTCCGGATAGTGGAGAACAAACTGTACTGGGTCTTCGCACTCCTGGACCCCCGGTATAAAGATAACGTCTCCTCTTTTATTCCGGTAGAGGAGAGGACGAATCGATTGCTGGAATACCAGAGGGAACTCGTGCAGAACATGATGGAGATTTTCCCACCCACCATCGCTGGCGGCAGAGAGGAGAGGGTCTCCCAGAGTCCCACAACATCCATCAGGCCCACAGCCACCAGGGGAACACTCTCCAAGGTGTGGGACACGTTCATGGCACCCCCTCGTGCAACTTCCATCACTGCGGGGCCCGCTATCAGCAGGAGGGACAAGTATCGGGCGGATGTTGCGGGAGTACCTGGCAGACCGTACCCCTGTCCTCCCCGATCCCTCGGCGTCCTACACTTACTGGGTCTCCAAGTTGGACACGTGGCTGGAACTGTCCCTGTACGCCTTGGAGGTGCTTGCCTGCCCTGCCGCCAGTGTGCTATCAGAAAGGGTGTTCAGCGCAGCCGGGGGCATTATAACCGATAAGCGCAGCCGCCTGTCAACCGACAGTGCGGACAGGCTGACGCTAATCAAAATGAACAGCAAGTGGATTGACCCGGACTTTGCTTCTCCAACCGTGGAAAGCAGCCAAAAGTGAAGTGCCATCTGTATGAAGTGCCATTTCCTCCTCCACCTCCTCCTCCTCCTCCTTAACCGCCGTAGAATTGCTCCGTAAATAAGAAAAATTTATATATTTATGGCTCACCTCTTGGGCCTCCACAAAATGTTTAAGAGGTCTCACCTCTTGGGCCTCCACATAATTTTTAAGAGGTCTCACCTCTTGGGCCTCCACATAATTTTTAAGAGGTCTCACCTCTTGGGCCTGCACAAAATGTTTAAGAGGTCTCACCTCTTGGGCCTCCACATAATTTTTAAGAGGTCTCACCTCTTGGGCCTCCACATAATTTTTAAGAGGTCTCACCTCTTGGGCCTCCACATAATTTTTAACAGGTCTCACCTCTTGGGCCTCCACATAAATTTTTAAGAGGTCTCACCTCTTGGGCCTGCACAAAACTGTTTAAGAGGTCTCACCTCTTGGGCCTGCACAAAATGTTTAAGAGGTCTCACCTCTTGGGCCTCCACAAAATCTTTAAGAGGTCTCACCTCTTGGGCCTCCACATAATTTTTAAGAGGTCTCACCTCTTGGGCCTCCACATAATTTTTAAGAGGTCTCACCTCTTGGGCCTGCACAAAATCTTTAAGAGGTCTCACCTCTTGGGCCTTCACAAAATCTTTAAGAGGTCTCACCTCTTGGGCCTCCACATAATTTTTAAGAGGTCTCACCTCTTGGGCCTCCACATAATTTTTAAGAGGTCTCACCTCTTGGGCCTCCACAAAATCTTTAAGAGGTCTCACCTCTTGGGCCTCCACATAATCTTTAAGAGGTTTCACCTCTTGGGCCTCCACAAAATGTTTAAGAGGTCTCACCTCTTGGGCCTCCACATAATTTTTAAGAGGTCTCACCTCTTGGGCCTCCACATAATTTTTAACAGGTCTCACCTCTTGGGCCTCCACATAATTTTAAAGAGGTCTCACCTCTTGGGCCTGCACAAAACTGTTTAACCCCTTCACGTCAGCCATACGGCTATATACGTCCTATCTGCACATACCCCGTGCAGATAGCACGTGTATAGACGTCATGGCAGCTCTTTAATCCAAGCGCTGCAAAACGCTTGGATTAAAGCTTCTGCCCCTGCACTGCTGCTGTCAGGGACAGCATACAGTCCAGTAATGCCGGCAAGGGACCAATCAGAGTGGTCCCTTGCCGGTGATCGATCTGATTGGTTAGTCTGTGCAGACTAACCAATCGGATCGCGGCAGTGTACAAGTCCCGGTTTCAGGCTGTGATCTGCACTCTGCAGATCACAGCCTGAAATCAGGTAATGTGTTCTTTGTGCCCCATCCATCATCTGTGCCCCCCTGCTTTGGCTGTGGGCAGATGGGTGGGCGGGGGGGGGGGGGGAGATTCGCAATGTGTGGGCGGCTGCCGCAAGTGCCGCCCGCAATCATTTATCAGGATGGCCGAGCTTATGCAAGCAGAGTATCAGCATACAGCTGATACTCTGCTTGAAACTGCTGACATCGGTGCTAGCACCGATGTCAGCAGTTTAACCCCTTCCATGCCGCGGTCCGTAGGGACCGCTGTATGGAAGAGGTTAACAGGGAGGGAGCGCTCCCTCCCTCTCCCATCGGCGCTGCGGTGCGCTGGCAGCGCCGATGGTGTGGGCAGATGAGAGGGAGGAAGCTCCCTCTCCCTTCCATCGGGACGCTGCTCTGCTGTGGCAGCGTCCCGATGGTTACCATGGCAACCAGACGCTTTCGTCTGGCTTGCCATGGAAGCCTGTTCAAGCTCCTGCTAAAGGCAGGAGCTTGAACAGGCTATAAGAAAATACACTGCAGTACACTATACAGTGTACTGCAGTGTATTGTAAAATACCAGACCCACTGGTTCTTGAAGAACCAAGTGGATCTGAGTCAAGAAAGTGGAAAAAAAAAAAAGTTAAAAAAAAAGTTAAAAAAAATTGATTAAAAATAAAAAAACACACAATACATAAACATGTTAGGTATCGCCACATCCGTAATAACCCGCTCTATAAAAATATTACATGAGATGGCCCCCCAGGCGAATGCTGTAAAAAAAAAATAAAAAAAACTATGCCAAAATAGCCATTTTTTTCCCTCTTCCCTCACAAAAAGTGTAATAGCAGGCGATCAAAAAGGCGTATTTACCCCAAAATGGTATCAATTCAACCGTCATCTTGTCCCGCAAAAACTGTACCCTACCTGAGACAATCGCCTGAAAACTGAAAAAAATATGGCTCTCTGAAAATGGCAACACAAAAAAAAATATTTTATTCTGTTCAAAATGCATCTAATGTGTAAAACTTTCCAACAATAAAAAAGTTGGACATATTGGGTATCGCTGCGTCCGTAACAACCTGCTCTATAAAAATATTACATGAGATGGCCCCCCAGGCGAATGCTGTAAAAAATTTTTTTTAAAAACTATGCCAAAATAGCCATTTTTTCCCCTCTTCCCTCACAAAAAGTGTAATAGCAGGCAATCAAAAAGGCGTAATTACCCCAAAATGGTATCAATTCAACCGTCATCTTGTCCCGCAAAAACTGTACCCTACCTGAGACAATCGCCTGAAAACTGAAAAAAATATGGCTCTCTGAAAATGGCAACACAAAAAAAAATATTTTATTCTGTTCAAAATGCATCTAATGTGTAAAACTTTCCAACAATAAAAAAGTTGGACATATTGGGTATCGCTGCGTCCGTAACAACCTGCTCTATAAAAATATTACATGAGATGGCCCCCCAGGCGAATGCTGTAAAAAAAATTTTTTAAAAACTATGCCAAAATAGCCATTTTTTCCCCTCTTCCCTCACAAAAAGTGTAATAGCAGGCGATCAAAAAGGCGTAATTACCCCAAAATGGTATCAATTCAACCGTCATCTTGTCCCGCAAAAACTGTACCCTACCTGAGACAATCGCCTGAAAACTGAAAAAAATATGGCTCTCTGAAAATGGCAACACAAAAAAAAATATTTTATTCTGTTCAAAATGCATCTAATGTGTAAAACTTTCCAACAATAAAAAAGTTGGACATATTGGGTATCGCTGCGTCCGTAACAACCTGCTCTATAAAAATATTACATGAGATGGCCCCCAGGCGAATGCTGTAAAAAAATTTTTCTAAAAACTATGCCAAAATAGCCATTTTTTCCCCCTCTTCCCTCACAAAAAGTGTAATAGCAGGCGATCAAAAAGGCGTAATTACCCCAAAATGGTATCAATTCAACCGTCATCTTGTCCCGCAAAAACTGTACCCTACCTGAGACAATCGCCTGAAAACTGAAAAAAATATGGCTCTCTGAAAATGGCAACACAAAAAAAATATTTTATTCTGTTCAAAATGCATCTAATGTGTAAAACTTTCCAACATTAAAAAAGTTGGACATATTGGGTATCGCTGCGTCCGTAACAACCTGCTCTATAAAAATATTACATGAGATGGCCCCCCAGGCGAATGCTGTAAAAAAATTTTTTAAAAACTATGCCAAAATAGCCATTTTTTCCCCTCTTCCCTCACAAAAAGTGTAATAGCAGGCGATCAAAAAGGCGTAATTACCCCAAAATGGTATCAATTCAACCGTCATCTTGTCCCGCAAAAACTGTACCCTACCTGAGACAATCGCCTGAAAACTGAAAAAAATATGGCTCTCTGAAAATGGCAACACAAAAAAAAATATTTTATTCTGTTCAAAATGCATCTAATGTGTAAAACTTTCCAACAATAAAAAAGTTGGACATATTGGGTATCGCTGCGTCTGTAACAACCTGCTCTATAAAAATATTACATGAGATGGCCCCCCAGGCGAATGCTGTAAAAAAAATTTTTTAAAAACTATGCCAAAATAGCCATTTTTTCCCCTCTTCCCTCACAAAAAGTGTAATAGCAGGCGATCAAAAAGGCGTAATTACCCCCAAAATGGTATCAATTCAACCGTCATCTTGTCCCGCAAAAACTGTACCCTACCTGAGACAATCGCCTGAAAACTGAAAAAAATATGGCTCTCTGAAAATGGCAACACAAAAAAAATATTTTATTCTGTTCAAAATGCATCTAATGTGTAAAACTTTCCAACATTAAAAAAGTTGGACATATTGGGTATCGCTGCGTCCGTAACAACCTGCTCTATAAAAATATTACATGAGATGGCCCCCCAGGTGAATTCTGTAAAAAAAAATTTAAAAAAAACTATGCCAAAATAGCCATTTTTTTCCCTCTTCCCTCACAAAAAGTGTAATAGTAGGCGATCAAAAAGGCGTATTTACCCCAAAATGGTACCAATGAAAACCTCACCTCATCCTGCAAAAAATGAGCCCCCACATAAGACAATAACTCAAAAAAATAAAAATCAATGGCTCCCGCAAACCACTCCATCAAAATCTGTGTTGTAAAATCCATATGGCGCTCCTTCTGTTCTGAGTCCTGCCATGTGCCCCCACAGCAGTTTACCACCACATATGGGGTGTTGCCGTATTCAGGAGAAAATGGGTAACAAATTATGGGGGGGCTTTTCTCCTGTTACCCCTTATGCAAATAAAAAAAATTGGGGCTAAAGCAACATTTTATTGGAAGAAAAAAAATGTTCATTTTCACAGCCAAGTGTTTCCAAATTCCGTAAAATGCTTAGGGGGTCAAAGTGGTCAGTACCCCCTTAATATATTCTTTGAAGGGTGTAGTTTCCAAAATGGGGTCACTTTATGAGGGTTTCCACTGTAGGGGTACGTCAGGGTCTCTCAATTACAAAATGGTGCCTAAAAACTATTCTAGCAAATTTTGCCTCCAAAATCCGTATGGCGCTCCTTTCCTTCTGACCACTGCCACAAACCCATAGAGACGTTTACCACCACATATGGGGTATTTCTGTAAACTGCAGAATCAGAGGAATGTATATTGAGGTTTAGTTTGCTGTTAACCCTTGCTGTGTTGCAAGAAAAAAAGTGTTAACATGAATAATCTACGAAAAAAGTGAAATTTTGAAATTTCACCTCCATTTTCCATTAATTCTTGTGGAACACCTCAAGGGTTAACAAAGTTTGTAACAGCAGTTTTTTATAATTTGAGGGCTGTAGTTTCTAAAATGGGGTCATTTATGGTGGGTTTCATTATGTAAGCCCCTCAAAATCACTTTATATCTGCATTGGTGCTAAAAAAAAAATGGTTTTGGAAAAATTTGGTGAAAATTTGAAAAATGGCTTCTAAACTTCTAAGCCTCCTAACGTCCTAAAAAAGTAAAATGACGTTTACAAAATGATGCCAACATAAAGTAGACATATGGGGAATGTAAAATAATAACTATTTTTGGAGGTATTACGGTGTATTTTGAAAGTAGAGAAATTGAAATTTGGAAATTTGCAAATTTTTCAGAATTTTTGTTAAATTTGGGATTTTTTCATAAATAAGGGTGAAATATATTGACTCAAATTTATGACTGTTATGAAGTACAATGTGTCACGAGAAAACAATCTCAGAATGGCCTGGATAAGTAAAAGCGTTCCAAAGTTATTACCACATAAAGTGACACATGTCAGAATTCAAAAATTTGGCCCAGACATTAAGGCCAAAATGGGCTCTGTCCTCAAGGGGTTAAGAGGTCTCACCTCTTGGGCCTGCACAAAATGTTTAAGAGGTCTCACCTCTTGGGCCTCCACAAAATCTTTAAGAGGTCTCACCTCTTGGGCCTCCACAAAATCTTTAAGAGGTCTCACCTCTTGGGCCTCCACATAATTTTTAACAGGTCTCACCTCTTGGGCCTCCACATAATTTTAAAGAGGTCTCACCTCTTGGGCCTCCACAAAATCTTTAAGAGGTCTCACCTCTTGGGCCTCCACAAAATCTTTAAGAGGTCTCACCTCTTGGGCCTGCACAAAATCTTTAAGAGGTCTCACCTCTTGGGCCTCCACAAAATCTTTAAGAGGTCTCACCTCTTGGGCCTCCACAAAACTGTTTAAGAGGTCTCACCTCTTGGGCCTGCACAAAATGTTTAAGAGGTCTCACCTCTTGGGCCTCCACAAAATCTTTAAGAGGTCTCACCTCTTGGGCCTGCACAAAATGTTTAAGAGGTCTCACCTCTTGGGCCTCCACAAAATCTTTAAGAGGTCTCACCTCTTGGGCCTCCACAAAATCTTTAAGAGGTCTCACCTCTTGGGCCTCCACATAATTTTTAACAGGTCTCACCTCTTGGGCCTCCACATAATTTTAAAGAGGTCTCACCTCTTGGGCCTCCACAAAATCTTTAAGAGGTCTCACCTCTTGGGCCTCCACAAAATCTTTAAGAGGTCTCACCTCTTGGGCCTGCACAAAATCTTTAAGAGGTCTCACCTCTTGGGCCTCCACAAAATCTTTAAGAGGTCTCACCTCTTGGGCCTCCACAAAACTGTTTAAGAGGTCTCACCTCTTGGGCCTGCACAAAATGTTTAAGAGGTCTCACCTCTTGGGCCTCCACAAAATCTTTAAGAGGTCTCACCTCTTGGGCCTCCACAAAATCTTTAAGAGGTCTCACCTCTTGGGCCTCCACATAATTTTTAACAGGTCTCACCTCTTGGGCCTCCACATAATTTTAAAGAGGTCTCACCTCTTGGGCCTCCACAAAATCTTTAAGAGGTCTCACCTCTTGGGCCTCCACAAAATGTTTAAGAGGTCTCACCTCTTGGGCCTCCACATAATTTTAAGGGTCTCACCTCTTGGCCCACATAATTTTAACAGGTCTCACCTCTTGGGCCTCCACATAATTTTAAAGAGGTCTCACCTCTTGGGCCTGCACAAAACTGTTTAAGAGGTCTCACCTCTTGGGCCTGCACAAAATGTTTAAGAGGTCTCACCTCTTGGGCCTCCACAAAATCTTTAAGAGGTCTCACCTCTTGGGCCTCCACAAAATCTTTAAGAGGTCTCACCTCTTGGGCCTCCACATAATTTTTAACAGGTCTCACCTCTTGGGCCTCCACATAATTTTAAAGAGGTCTCACCTCTTGGGCCTCCACAAAATCCTTAAGAGGTCTCACCTCTT
The DNA here is from genome assembly GCA_900303285.1 of Rhinella marina. Lineage (NCBI taxonomy): Eukaryota > Metazoa > Chordata > Amphibia > Anura > Bufonidae > Rhinella > Rhinella marina. The sequence goes on from ONZH01002055.1 coordinate 8,447, forward strand.
GGGCCTCCATAAAATCTTTAAGAGGTCTCACCTCTTGGGACTCCACAAAATCTTTAAGAGGTCTCAACTCTTGGGCCTCCACATAATTTTAAAGAGGTCTCACCTCTTGGGCCTCCACAAAATCTTTAAGAGGTCTCACCTCTTGGGCCGCCACATAATTTTAAGAGGTCTCACCTCTTGGGCCTCCACAAAATCTTTAAGAGGTCTCACCTCTTGGGCCTCCACAAAATCTTTAAGAGGTCTCACCTCTTGGCCTGCACAAAATCTTTAAGAGGTCTCACCTCTTGGGCCTCCACAAAATCTTTAGGAGGTCTCACCTCTTGGGCCTCCACATAATTTTAAAGAGGTCTCACCTCTTGGGCCTCCACAAAATCTTTAAGAGGTCTCACCTCTTGGGGCCTCCACAAAATCTTTAAGAGGTCTCACCTCTTGGGCCTGCACAAAATCTTTAAGAGGTCTCACCTCTTGGGCCTCCACAAAATCTTTAAGAGGTCTCACCTCTTGGGCCTCCACAAAACTGTTTAAGAGGTCTCACCTCTTGGGCCTGCACAAAATGTTTAAGAGGTCTCACCTCTTGGGCCTCCACAAAATCTTTAAGAGTCTCACCTCTTGGGCCTCCACAAATCTTTAAGAGGTCTCACCTCTTGGGGCCTCCACATAATTTTTAACAGGTCTCACCTCTTGGGCCTCCACATAATTTTAAAGAGGTCTCACCTCTTGGGCCTCCACAAAATCTTTAAGAGGTCTCACCTCTTGGGCCTCCACAAAATCTTTAAGAGGTCTCACCTCTTGGGCCTCCACAAAATCTTTAAGAGGTCTCACCTCTTGGGCCTCCACAAAATTTTTAAGAGGTCTCACCTCTTGGGCCTACAAACAATTTTTAAGAGGTCTCACCTCTTTAGCCTCCACACAATTTTAACGGGTCTCACCTCTTGGGCCTCCACATAATTTTTAAGAGGTCTCACCTCTTGGGCCTCCACAAAATGTTTAAGAGGTCTCACCTCTTGGGCCTCCACATAATTTTTAAGAGATCTCACCTCTTGGGCCTCCACATAATTTTTAAGAGGTCTCAGCTCTTGGGCCTCCACATAATTTTTAAGAAGTCTCACCTCTTTAGCCTCCACACAATTTTTAAGACGTCTCACCTCTTGGGCCTCCACAAAATTTTCCATGAGCCTCTGGCCAGCCCACGGCCTCTTCCTGCCTTTTGCGGTCCTACGCATCCCTCCACATCCCCACTGCTTTACCTGCTAGACATGACACTGGGCCAGGTCGGGTCACTGATATCTCTAGCGCCAACAATTTGGGCATTTTAAGGCTTCTGCATGTGTTTGAGTTGTTTTTACATTTTAAAGAAGACATGTCTGACCACATTTCACACACACACACAATGACAATTAGGGGTGGGGTCTATTTGCTTTCCCCCTTGCCTATGCCATCTGTGGTTGTCATAGGCAACGTGATTTTAAGGGGTGCAGAATTTCATCTTCTTTTTTGTCTAGTTTGGCTTGGGGTCCATGGCAATGTAGAGGAAAGAAGGTTTCCTTGTATGGTCTCACTTTACAGAGAGGTTAGATTGTCTTTGGAGTGTATTGTTGAGAGGCTGTGATAGTGGCGTAATAGTGCGACTTGGGCGCGTTATATGCACCCAGACATGCTTCCCCTGCTGTCCCAGTTGCATTCCAGCAGTGTTGGCATCCTTTTCTGAGGTTTCAGGGTGGACTTGGTGACCTCCAAGTGGTCGAATTGAGATTTCCAAGTGGCGAGCATTTTTTTCCCATAGACTTTAATGGGATTCGATATTCGGTCGAATAGTCGAATTTCGCGGTCTATTCGAATCGAATTTCGAACTTTCGAATATTTCACTACTCGCTCATCTCTAGTGTTATTTAAATAGTTGTTTATTTATTTGTTTATTTTTAATGAATATTTATTTAATAATAAATAAAAGAACATGAAAGAAATAAAAAGGAAAGCAGAGAAGTGTAGTTATTTGTAGATGACTTTTACATTATGCGGATATGTTGCTATCTATAAAGTAATTTAAATTGTAGAGATCAATTATATGACTTTTAATTAAGATCATTTTAGGGATCTTTTTCAAAGAGGATATGCTTGTGATTGTGTGTCAACTGGAAAGAATCCCCCAGCCTTACCTTTGCCTTTGAAAGTAAATTCTGAAGCGAGAAATCCCAGGATTGAATTTGTTTTTGTAACCATGAAAAAAAGCACATGAGACCAAAGCCAAGCCCTTAAACGCTGTAATAACACATTAGTCCGACTGTCTAGATTATGCAAGCAGAGGTGAATGGCGGCACATCAACCATGTGTAAATCAGCTATGCAAAAATACACTAGGCTTTCTATCTCACGTTAAATTTGAGCAAAGGCCCCAAGGAAATGCCCCTTAAAATCCTAAGAAATTGTCCTTCAGGGAGAACTGATACTTAAGCTGCAAATAATTAGAAATTTGTGAAGAAAATGTCCTGAGAAGCAACCACAGAAGACGTGTCTCTGAAGCAATGCTTAAACTAATAATTATAATGCAATGTGACACTAAGTCCCCAAACCTGTCTGCCGGCACCTCTTATAATACCATCTTTTGTTCTTCTCTTAGCATTCAATATTAGTCTAATGGTGCACATGGGTTTAACAATTTTTTGGAAATTCTCCCATCTTTAATCTATCTTGAATGCACCAGCTAGGCTCATTTATCTGTCCAGCCAATACACCAGTGCCTCCTCCCTGTGCCAGTCTCTGCACTGGTTGCCTGAACAGTATTTATTATCTATTTTCTATATTTTCTGTAGCGCTTTACAGACATTATCATCACTTGCTGTGCCCAATGGAGCCCACCATCTAAGTTCTCCATTAGTATGGCACCATTGCTAACCACAGAGCTACCGTGCTGCCCATAGTATTCAATTTTAACTTCTCTCACCCACAAAGCTCTCCATAGAGCTGCACTACCCTACATCTCCTCCTCCATCTCTGTCTACCACCCTACGTGTGTGGTTCACTCTGCTATTTTATTATTATTTATTTGAAAGCTCCATTAATTCCATGGCATTTGACATCAAGAGAAGGTTACACATACATGATATAAAAAATACAAATACAATAAACATGAAACCATTAACAAACTTGTACGTACGGAGGAGAAGACCCTGCCAGCAAGAGCTTACAATCTACAAGGGAAGGGGGAAGAGCAGAGTAAGGCCCATTCACACGACCGTATATTTGTGGGCCCGCATTACTGCGGACCCGCAAATATATGGGGGCCGCCCGGCGTGTGTTCCGCAGCGCTCGGAACACACGCCGTGCGGCCCCATTGAAAATTCCTATACTTGTCCGTGCGCACAGACAAGTATAGGACATGCTTCAAAAGAACCGCGGCACGGAGCACGGCTCCTGGCCCCATAGAGGTGAATGGGGCCGCATCTATTCCCACATTTTTGCGGATAGATACGGCCCCATTCATACGGTCGTGTGAATGGGGCCTAAGAGAGGCTGCTCATATGGCTGTTTGGTGGCAACATGCTTATTGCAGGTGCTAGGCTTTCCTGAAGAGGTGGATTTTCAGGTTAGTTTTGAAGGTTTGGATGTTGGGGGAGAGCCTGATGTACTGGTGTACTGAGTTCCAGAGGAGAGGAGAGGCACATGAGAAAATTTGTAGATGACTGTGTGAAGAATATTGGGTAAGAAGGTCAGAGATGTAAGGAGGGGACAGGTTGTGGATGGTCTTATTCATAGTTTTTAGTATTTTAAACTGAATTTGTTGGGCAATGGGGAGCCAGTGAAGGGATTGGCAAAGGGGGGGGGGGGCAGAGGAAAAACGAGGGGAGAGGTGGATTAATTGGGCAGCGGAGTTAAGAATAGATTGGAGGGGAGCAAGAATGCTAGATGGGGAGCCACAGAGGTGAATTTTGCAGTAGTCCAGGAAGGAGATGACGAGGGTATACACTAGCATTTTAGTGGAACCAAGGATGAGGAAGGAGCAAGTCTGAAAGATGTTCTTGAGTTGAAAGCAACTGGTGGAGGTAAGGTTTGAATGTATTGCTTAAAGGGCAGGGCAGAATCCAATGTTATCCCCAGGCAGCGGACCTGTGAGACTGGGGAAAGCGTTTTGCTATTAACTGTAATGGGTAGATCGGGTACGGGAGCTGAGTGACAAGGAGGAAAGATGATGAATTCAGTTTCCTCCATGTTAAGTTTTAGGAGGAGAACAATGAAGATAAAGTTGACAGACACGCTGGGATTTTGGATATCAAGGAAGTAACATCTGGGCCAGACAGGTAGAACTGAGTCTCATGTGCATGTAGGTGGTATTTGAAGCCGTGGAACTCTATGAGCTATCCCAGGCAGAATGTATAAATGGATGCTGCCCTCAGGATGAAATTTATTCATCATAATAATTATTTCTACTATTTTAATTCTAAACCTTTTATGAACCGCATAATGAAATGTTTATAACATAGTCCATTTTCCATCCAGAGTAGTATCCATTTTCTTTTATAATTTATTCCTTTTTATATTGTTGTATATATTGGATTATTTTATACCACCTTTAGACTTGAAAAAGTAGTCCATGCATTCCGAATCGCGTCGTTTCCTAGAGGTCTTAATAAAGAAGTTATTTCCATCTATGCAGGTCGAGTATTTGCACCATGACCCTTCTACCACCAATCCTCTAAATGTTCCTTTCATCCTGAGGACAGGCCCACCATGCAGTGAGGACCCAGATGACTTCAGCAGCACAGACAACTAATAGGCTGTTCATTAGTGTTGTGCCTAAGATTGCACAACACAAGTTGAGCATTACCATCTTACTTCGTGACACCCAGTTTGTACATACTTACCCTATGAGCACCCTTCTTTTTTGCTCTGCCAGTGATTTATGACCAACGTTGGACTTAAGTTCCTTGGGTGCAACAGAGTAAATGACCTGAGGGCCTTTCCTCATAGACTGAAAAGTGCTCTTGTGTAAGAAAAGTATGTGGGCCTCTTCTACGTAATAGCTTGTTTGTTGACAGTGAGGTATTTATCATAGAGCTCCTTTCTAGCAAGTTGTTTAATGTTGTACCAACTTAACTTTTGGATTTTCATGTGTAAAAGACAAAAAGGCACACTTTGTGGATCCGCCGAAGTTATGAAGAGGCGCAGGTCTCTCCATAATATCGGCGCATTCAGCGCCAGTTCTAAATGTAAGACAGCTTCCTAGCTGTCTTACATTTACACCTTTTTATTCACCTAAAACAGCCCCCCTTCCCTGCCCACGCCCACCTTTTTAGACCTGGCATGAGTGGGGCGAAATCACAGATAGTGGCGCAACTATGCACTTCAAATACGCCTAATTAAGACATATTTCAGTATAATGAATGACCCCCAAAGTTCGCATGGCACTCACCCGAGAGTTAAAATCTTTCCTTTATTTCAGAAAGCTGGTACAGAGAGACATGGACAATAGGCGGTGGCCTTTTCGTGTCGGTATGTAGGCCAGACTAAGTGCATAGTGGTGCAAAGCGGCTGTTGCATATTTTCCACATCTCTCTGTACCTGCTTTATGAAATAAAGGAAAGAGTTTAACTCTCGGGTGAATGCCACGCAAACTTTGTCTTTTACACATGGAGTTATATATCTATACTGGATAAAGGGAAAGTTCCCTCTGATAAAAATCCAGCACAAATATACACAGGGTGTACGGATTAGCCACAGGAGTGCCAGTCACCTATTGGAATACTATTCAGACTGCAACTTTTGGATTTTAATCCACCAGAAACAATATGACAATAGTTAGACAATCCTTTAAATGCAGTGAAGAAGATATTAGGATGCATTGGTGTTGATAAGATGGCGGTGGACTCTTTTACCTACTGGGCCCCTGTGCAGCTGCACAGAATGCACATGTAATATACAGTACAGACCAAAAGTTCAGTACAGACCTTCTCATTCAAAGAGTTTTCTGTATTTTCATGACTATGACTATGACTATATGACTATAAAGCACAGATTTCCACTGGTCTAATGTCCATTCCTTGTGCTCTTTAGCCCAAACAAGTCTCTTCTGCTTGTTGCCTGTCCTTAGCAGTGGTTTCCTAGCAGCTATTTTACCATGAAGGCCTGCTGCACACAGTCTCCTCTTAACAGTTGTTGTAGATATGTGTCTGCTGCTAGAACTATGTGTGGCATTGACCTGGTCTCTAATCTGAGCTGCTGTTAACCTGCGATTTCTGAGGCTGGTGACTCGGATGAACTTATCCTCCGCAGCAGAGGTGACTCTTGGTCTTCCTTTCCTGGGGCGGTCCTCATGTGAGCCAGTTTCTTGATGTTTTTTGCGACTGCACTTGGGGACACTTTCAAAGTTTTTCCAATTTTTCGGACTGACAGACCTTCATTTCTTAAAGTAATGATGGGCACTCGTTTTTCTTTACTTAGCTGCTTTTTTCTTGCCATAATACAAATTCTAACAGTATATTCAGTAGGACTATTAGCTGTGTATGAACCTGATATCCAACCCCATTTATAAGGCAAGAAATTCCACTTATTAAACCTGACAGGGCACACCTGTGAAGTGAAAACCATTTCAGGTGACTACCTCTTGAAGCTCATCAAGAGAATGCCAAGAGTGTGCAAAGCAGTAATCAAAGCAAAAGGTGGCTACTTTGAAGAACCTAGAATATAAGACATATTTCAGTTGTTTCACACTTTTGTGTTAAGTATATAATTCCACGTGTTAATTCATAGTTTTGATGCCTTCAGTGTGAATCTACAATTTTCATAGTCATGAAAATACAGAAAACTCTGTGAATGAGAAGGTGTGTCTAAACTTTTGGTCTGTACTGTATGTACCCCTGATCTTATTCCAAGGTCACCTCCAAATGAAATTGTCTTCTGTTTGACCTTTTTTCCTCTTTATCTTTTATATTTTATTTTCTTTATTGTGTAAGAGTTTAGGATGACCAGTAGATCATCTGGTACTCTAGAGGGCCAGTCTAACTGTGTTTACAGCTAACATCCTCCAGAATTCAAACCTCATGTTCATGTTTTTGGGTTGGTCTATTACATTCTCTAATCCATCTATTCTCTGTTCACCCTTTCTACATTATTTCATTTTTTTTCCTATTTTATTTTACTCACTTATATAGTGCTGACATATTCTGCAGCTCTTTACAGACATTGTCATCACTTGCTGTCTCCAGTGGGGCTGACAGTCTAAGTTCCCTATCAGCATGTCTTTGGATTATGGGAGGAAAATGGAGTAGAAACCCATGCAAACACAAGAAGAATATACAAACTCCATACAGATGTTGTCTTTGGTCAGATTTGAACCAAGGACCCCAGCTCTGCAAGGCACCATTTCTCAGAACTTGATACGTTCATCCAATAGTATGTGTATTACGGTGAGTTTCATCATCCAGGTTCCTGGGCAGGCCATGACATTCATGATCCAGGGCATAAGTGTAAATTTAGGCTAAAGGAGTGGCATGCCAGCTAGGGATCGTTCAATCAGCAATGATCATGTAAGAGAAACTTAAACTCAACCATTTAAGATGGCGGTCCAGCACTACTACCACTCTAGTCCCTGGGGATCACCGGTGATAGTCTTGGGGCCAGCAATCATATGCATAGACAGCACGCGATCAGGAAGGAAACAGAGATCATTGGAAGAGAGGGATTGGGTACGGCTTAAATGGGTGATTATTACTTATTTTATTTTATTATAGCACCCCAGCCAATATAAAAATATTATATACTGCACAACCCCTTTAATACCCTGTACCTTATGACATCCTGTTTGTACCGGCCAGTCATTTACTTTGTATTTGACTAGGATTGTTTGCCACTATTGTTTGTGACCTGCCTGACAACCTTCCTAATATCAACAAGTTTGACTTTGTCAAATAATTTGTACTTCCTTGTACTGTCAATCAACCCCAGCTAGTTTGTAACTCCTTATTTGCTGATTTTTTTCTACATATTCTTATATAACTATGTGACTGTGAGACTTCCATTGAAACTGCCAATCAGTTGTTTTAATAATATTAATTCCCAGTTCAGGCCCACTGTTATCCAGAGAATCATTTTCCAGATTAGAAGGGTTTTCTAAGATTTTAATCCTGATAATCTATTTTCTAAATAGGTCATCAGTATCTGATCAGTGGGGATCTGTCACCCAGGACCCCCACCGATCAGCTGTTTGAGAAGGCAGGAGCACTCCACTGAGTGCCGCGGCCTTCTCCATGCTCGCCAAGCACAGTGCCGTACATTATATAGTGACTGTGTTTGGTATCACACTGAGCCTCATTCATTTCATTGGAGCTAACATGCTCCTAGGCCATGTGAATGATGGATGTGTCGTCACTCGGCCTAGGGAAAGCAGAGAGAAGGCCTTCTTGAAAAGCTGTTTGGTGGGAGTCCTGGGGGTCGGACCCCCACCGATCAGATACCAATGACCTATCCAGAGGATAGTATTAAAATTTCAGAAAACCCCTTTAACCCATGTACTGAAGTCCATGGACAAGCAGAATAAAACCCAAATTAAAGTTGGGGTGCCCTGTATGGGAAATATACAATTCAATTTAGTTCTTTTTACCAAAAAATGAATTGCCTTGGAAACAAAGTCATTAATAATGGCAATCCAATGAGGACACATTTAGGGCTCATTCATACTACTGTATACTCACCTTGCCCATGCTGCAGAAACCGTAAATAGCTCCAAAAATCTACCTCCAAAATTAGAAATCACATTCACACAACCGTATGGCCATCAAGCCCGCAATACACGGACATCAACTGTGTAAACTCCATGTTGCAGATGTGGACCCATTCGCAAAATACTACAAAAGATACAGCATGTCCTATCTTTTGCAGTGCGGAGGTACAGACCCAAATGCCCAAAACATAGGACATTGCCATATTCTGCAGATCGCTGGCCTTTTCAAGTCAATGGGTCTGCAGCACAGAGTTCACACAGCAAATGCCTGTGTATTGCAGACCCGTTTGTGGTTTGCAAAACACGGGTGAGACGGCTATATGGTCGTGTGAATGAGCTTTAAGATTCAGATTTTTGGAGGTAGTTAGCCTGTATCTACAGTGTGACGCTGGCCTAACATTCTTGTAGCTGTGCCAAGATGTGTGTGTGGCTCTTATTCACTTCTATGTTAGTTATGGAAACAGAGACGCAAGTCCATTCGGCTGGTTCTGTAACTTTGACAACTCTGACTGTCACTTAGGAGGGTTATTCTGCTCTCAGTCATGAAAGGCTGTAATGACCATCCTAACAAACTAAAGCCTGTATTAGGCTAGGGCTAAACCATTGGTCGCAAGACACCTGTCGCGGCCTGGATCGCCGGGAACCAGGGATCCCATAGAAATGAATTTGATCGCTGCTGCAGCAATCTCCTCTGCAGCATGGGGAGGAGGATCACTATGCCGTCGCTCGTCCTCATGCTGTCTAGTGATTAATTACACAGCAGAATCTGCCACTGGCAAACAATGATTTTTAAGCATGCTTAAAAATCACAATTGCCCAATGAACGAGGCAATTGGCAGCAGTATTACACTGCAAGATGATCGCTAAACAGCATTCATACGAACGCTCGTTAGCAATCATCTGCTGAAAAATCGTCAGGTGTAATACAACCTTCACAGTTGAGGTGTCACCTTGTGTGTTTTTTAAAGTGATCTCCACAACAAAGAGAACAATGGCGATATCTTCATAAACACAACCAATCTAATTGCCAAAGTTTGGCTACTGCTGATAAGGTGCAGTTACACTGCCTGAACATTGGACAGATCATTGCTAACAAACCTTGCTAGGAACACTTGTTAGCAATGATTTGCCAGTGTAAAGGTGCTACAGAGCGAAACGCTTGTTCATCGGGTAATTGGATCTTTCATGCAGTCACCTAGATCATTGTTTGCTGGCAACAGATAATGCCATCTAAAGGTCCCTTTACACAGGACGATATTACAGCAGATTGTCGGGAATGAAGCTGCTTGCTGGTGGAGAAGATGGCTGCATTTACATGCAGTGATCTCCTCCAGAGTATGGTTAGGAGTGATCGCTAATGCCATCGCTCTTTCCCCAACAACTTGTTGTTTCCCAGTAGCAGATCGTGTTTACACAGCACAATCTGCCACTGGATTTTGCTCGTTCATCGGGTAATTGATGGTGCATTTACTATGAATGCTCATTAGCAATGATCTATGTGATTATTCGCCCGTGTAAAGGACCCTTAGGGTACTTTCACACTTGCGTTGTTTTATTCCGATATTGAGTTCCGTCATAGGGGCTCAATACTGGAATAAAACGCTTAAGTTTTGTCCCCATTCATTTTCAATGGGGACAAAACTGAACTGAAGAGAACGGAATGCTCCTGAAAGCATTCTGTTCCGTCTTCAGACCGGAGAACAAACCGCAACATGCTGCAGTTTGCTCTCCGGTCTGAGCATCCGCACCAAGATGGATCCGTCATGACCCCCAATGCAAGTCAATGGGGACGCATCTGTTTGGTGTGACACAGCAGTAAACGCATCTGTCCTCCATTGACTTTCAGTGGAGTTCATGACGGATCCGTCACCTTGCACTTTTCCTTCTAGCCGCATCATCTCCTTCCACTGGAGGTCCAGCAGGGGGCGCTGTGCACGCTGCTCTCCGCTGGAATCTTCATATTGGGCACGCCGTCCTCCTCCTCCTGTAGTGTCCGTCTGCTAGTGAACGCTGCTGGGACAGGTAAGGCACATGCCCCTTGTCTTATGAGGTCCCCCTCCTCCTCAAGACAGTGTCTGAAGTGTATGGGGCCGGAGTGCAGTTCACACACGTGCACTTGCGGCAGCACGGATCCGGCGGGACCCTTCATCCGCCGGATCTGTGCTTCCGCTAGTGTGAAACTAGCCTTAAGCAGCCTCTCTTGCCAACAAATAATGATTCTGTATTTGGACGAGTGATGGCATTAGTGATCACTCCTCCCTAAACCATGGAGGAGATCTCTACATGTAAACACTGCCGTCTCCTTCACTGCGAGCAGGCGATTGTTGGAAAGGAACCCTTCTTTCCTGACAATTGTCTGCTCAGTTGAGCAATGTAAATGTGCCTTTAAGATCTGAAACACAAGGTAAACCACGCTGACAGGAGATTATGTTGAACTGTTTTGTAATGTGAATTGAATAAAGATGGTATTTTAATCTGACTTCTACTCAGTGCAAGACTTTTCTCTGTTTTGGCTGCATAACCTACTTCTGGATATTCCGTGTATGAGGGAGATCCATTACTGGAATGTAGTGATCTGACCAATATGGGCGAGATTTATCAAACTGGTGTAAAGTAGAACCGGCTTAGTTGTCGATTGCAACCAACCAGAGTCCAGTTTTCATTTACCAAAGGAGCTCTGAAAAATGAAAGGTGGACTCTGATTGATTGCTATGGGCAACTAAAGGCCCTTTTACACGAGCCGATTATCGTTCAAATAATCGTTCAAACGTTCGGATTTGCACGATTATTGTTCCGTATAAACACGGGTAACGATTTAACGACGAACGAGATTTCGTTCGCTTCTCGTTGATAGCATCTTTTGTCCCGCCAATAAATTAATCGTTCATCGTTCGAAAAATCTTCCAGTTTAAACGAAAATCGTTTAGTCGTTGGCAGATGGTAATGGTAATGCTTATGGCAAGGAGCAAGGAACGATCGTAATAACGATTATAAAACGACCGAAAGTACGAAGATTGTGAACGACTTCTCTTTCAATGTAAACGGTATTTACATTGCATCGTTCGATCGTTCATCTACGATCGCTAATACGATTTATCTTTCCGTGTAAAAGGACCTTTAGCCAGTTCTACTTTACACCAGTTTGATAAATCTCCCCCTATATGTTTAGGCCTGCCAATACTCCTGGTTTACAAATATAAGACAATTTATTACATGAAAATTCCTTCTAAAAATTTTTACTGAAATACTGATCTCCTATCCTCAGGATAGGTCAATAATATCATATTAGGTTTTCTTTTTCTGCCTGGCGTCGCATGCTGTACTGTGAAGAAGACCATGGAGTGGTGACTGCAGGAAGAGCGCACTGTATCTGCAAGTGGAGGCACTGTTTGAAGCAGGAGAGGCCAGTTCATTTATTTAATGTCTCATCTGGGGGTCTGATGAGGAATCAGGTCAGATGGGGGTCTGATCTGAGGCCTTATGAGCAACATGGGTCTGATTTGGGGGTCTAATGAGCAATGGGGGTCTGATTTGGGGATCTGATGAAGGTCTTATCTGAGGTCTGATGAGGAATAGGGGTCTGATCTGAGGTCTGATGAGGAATGGAGGTCTGACTTGAGGTCTGATGAGGAATGGTAGTCTGATTTGGGGGTCTGATGAGGTTCTGATCTGAGGTCTGGTAAAGACTGAGAGTCTAATGAGGAGGTCGGATAATGATTGCGGGTCTGATCTGAGGTCTGATAAAAAATATATTTTTTCTGATTTTCCTCCTGTAAAAACTAGGTTGTCTTATCGTTGGGTGCACTGATGCAGAAAGTACGCTAAGCAGGCAAAATAAATACATAAATAAGCTATACAGTGGATGGAGCTGGAAGCAGAAGGCTCCGTACACTGTACTATATGAGGGCTGAGCTGCAGTATGCAGCTACACAGTATTTTTTCCAGTGCTGGTGGATTGGTGGGGCTGTTGAGTGTTAGATGCCCAACAATCTGATAGAGATGACCTATACTGAGGATATGTCATCAATATCTACAGTATGTTCCAGGCAATGCTTTTAAAGTTCCAATGTAGTGATTTGTCATAAAACCATTTATGAGGTGTACCTCAACATTATAGAATGAAATAGACTAGGCTAGGTTCACATTATGATTTATCAATATGTTCAGTGTATCATTAGATCCACATTCACCTGACTGAGTCCTTTTGGACTTTTTTGGGGTGGTATGCCTTGGTGTACTGTTCTTTTTTAAGAGTTTGTAAAAGTGCAGCAGACTGTCAACATGTGTCTCTGGCGTATAGCTTAGAATGGATGTGAACATAGCCTTAGAAGCAGCAGTCAAAAGTCATGTTGTCCACATAAAAAGGCAACAGTAATGGGTGAATAATATTGGATATGAATTAGGGATGCATTCAAGCTTCAGTGTACTCAAACATGCCAGTCCAAAATATCACTTTCAGAGTTTCAGCAGAACTAGACTTCGCATTAGGTTTTTCCAAGGAACTGGACTCATTGTCCTTCATCCATTTTTTCCATCTTTTTATTGAATGAATACACAAGTTTCTTAAATGGATACACATGGAAGCATCTGAGAACGCTGAGGCCATGCAACCTCACTTACCACGCTTGAGTAAGGAGGCAGAGTCCCCTAAAATATCACATCAGGTGGAGGAGGTTGTATGGACTTAGGGCATCATTTACTATCAGAAATACGCCTATATTTGGCGTATTTCTGGCACAGATTGCTGCACAAAGATTATTTGTGCCACAGTCAGTGAATTTTCCCTGCTCATGCCAGGTCTAAAAAAGTGGGTGTGGTGTGGGTGGGGAAGGGCAAGGGCTGGCAGGCCCATCTCATTCATCATTTTCAATGGTCATTTCATCAATGGTCTAAATTTAAGCCAACAAGGAAGCTGGCTTAGATTTAGACTGGTGGTGGATATGCCATAGTTATGTTGAGGCCGGCGCCTCTACATAACTTTGGCGGATCAACCGCCAGCACAAGGGGTTATTAAGACCGGTGTCTAAAATGTCAGTCTTAATAAATGAACCCCTTAGTGTCCTCAGATGCTTCCATGTGTATCCTTGTTAGGAATTTGTTTAGTTATTCAATAAAAGTTGGAAGAATTTCAGATGGACGGAGAGGGTGAGTATATGTTCCTTGATAAGCTTCACAAAAAATGACCTTGTGTTTGACACCATAATTGCTCTCTGTGCAACTGCCACATAATCTCTACTTTGTTTGACAGGACCGGGCAGTGTAAATGTGATGGCCCAGTCAATCAACGTGCAAAGGATGTGGCAGTTGCAGAGAGAGCAGAGCTTCTAGGTGTAATAGCAGCGCCCCCATTGCTCCTAGAGGCTCATTTGCATATATTAAAACATCATTTTTCTCGGCAATGTGGAAACATATGAACATGGGAGCAACAAAGATGCCGTCAGCTGCACACGAAACAGGTCAGCCAGCTTCATAGGTACAAATCTGCTGACAGATGCCCTTTCACCGAGTTTCAAGAAAACATTTGATATATCATTGAGGCATTTCAAAATTTTTGATCTGTGGGCGTCTTGAGTTCGGAGATCTGCACTGATCGCTAGAATGAGAGAGAACCGCTCACATATCGCACTCATTAGGAGCAATTGATTTCAATACAATTTCATCTAATCCCAAAATGCTGATTTTCGTATCAGTTCCATCAGAAGTTTTTTTGTTTGTTTGTTTGTTTTTTGTTTTTTTTTTGGACTAAAGCCAAATGAATGGTGAATGTGAACAGTTTTCCAAACATTTTCGCATCAATTATATCAAACTTGTGAATTAAAAAATACACAAGAGCAGTATATTTTATAAACGACCGCACGATTTATTGGCTTGTAATTTTGTGCAAGTCAACCAAATAATGGCCACTGATTGCAGTCAGAATCATATGTTTCAGCTCATAAGAGAAGGAATTTGGGATTTACCTAATTAACAGGTGATTAAACAAACCACTTTGTTTGGAAGGCATAATAGTTAGGTGTTTGTTACCTTCAACAATGAACTGTCAGCCATTAGTTCTGCATCCTTGTCTTTAGGCCTAATTGCTTTTTCACCTTCTTTTGTATTCAGGAGTACCTGGTGTTTACCTCGAACAGCTGAGAATTCTCTTCTGACACTAGCGCAATATTTGCTGACTTTACAGTGAAATTTATTCTGAATGCTGATGCCATTGTTCTAAGAAACTTATTAAATGGATTTTCTCATCCAAACCATTTTATAGCATATCAATTTGGTACACTGTAAGGCCATCTGCGTGCAGAAAAATCACAGCATAATACAGTACCAGCAAAGTGATTGAGATTTGACAAATCTCATATACACTTTGCTTTTTTCTTCCATGTGGTTATTGACCTGCCATATGGATTTAGAAATCACAGCATGTCAATTTGTGGTGCAGATTTCACCCTTTTCAATGGAAGGCTGAGATCTACGGAAAAACGGCATCAAATCCACGCCAAAAACCGTAAGTGATACGTGCGAATTTTAGTACAGGTTTTTGTTTTGAAATCTGTACTTGTGTATAGGTGGCCTTAGACCTTGTTCACATTTCTGTGTCAGTATTACATGCGTGAAAAAAGTGTCCTTATTTAATCCGTAAAGATGTCTGTGAAGGATCCATGGATGGTCCGTGTGTCTGTTTTTACCCTCCATGTGTCATCCATAATCCACAGACGTTGCTCACCTGAAAATTAATTTCAAGAGCATTCCCTATCTGTCTTCGGATGCATTAGGATTTTCACTGACCCATAGACTTCAATGGGCGTGTTTGGTCTGCATCACGGAACAAAGTAGTGCATGTCTCAAGGAATTTTCCGTGGGTCAGTAAAAAAATACTGATGTGGGAACAGACACACTTAAATCAATGGGTACATGTGCTGTCTGTGAAAAACGGAAGTGTGGACAAGGCCTTAGTGGTTGGTGGAAAACGCTCATTGGTAGTGAGAAAGAGAGTGTTTGGTTCATCTGACTGTGAGGTGGATGCACACACCGGATATTTCTCCTGGCAGTGTGACGATGTACATGTGACTGCCTCTCCGGGAATGGGAAAAGGATCAAATGGAGCTGGCCTCACCAGTCAGACCTTATGGCATATAGAAAACAATTGAGATAATTTATCAAGGCCCCTTATGACAGTTTTAGGCGTAAAGAAGGTTGCACAACCCTGTTTTATACATTTTCAACCCCTTAACGCATAATCACGTACATGTAGGTCCTTATGCTTAAGGGGTTGTATGGAGTGGGCTACCTCTGCCTTCCATTCGGAAGCAAAATTGTGGGCTCTGATCAATTACCACAACCAGGTGCGGATTGGCCATAGACCTTACAGGGAAATTTCCCGGTGGGCCAATGCTCAGGGGGCCGTGTAAGGTGTTATTAAACTGACATTTCATTTTTGGCCACAAGATGTCACTGTTTACCACAGGAAAGACTATAGCTCCCTGGAGCAATGACCAAGAGATCCTGTTCGGCAGAGGTGGAGCTTCAGACTGAAGAAGTGGGTGGCAGCCATCTTGAGAGTGTGCTGCAAGGAAGCAGAGGAGAAGGATCTACTGTCTGTGTCTCCTAATGTGATCTACAAGTGAGACTATTCCCTAAGGGAGCAAGACTCTGCAAGGAGATCTGGAATAGAGACTGTTGCAGTATTACAGACTAGAAGAACTACCATCAGGAGCCCTGCTGAGAGGACAAGTGGAAGCGTCAGTGAGACTGCGTGGTTAGATACTTCTGAAAGTTAAGGTACCCAACGGACCCGGGTCAGTGAAAGAACTGAGGCCCACTGTGCAGATACAGTGGGTAACTGTGCACGCACCGCATTATGTTATTGGCGCCAATTCAATAGTTACTGAGTAAAAGCCTGAAGATTAGACAGGTGGTTTGCAGGCTGCAAGCTACCTTGCTACAGAAGTGGGGTTTACTGTGGCAAACAGCTAGTTATACTCTTTCTGAGGTTTAGTGTAGATTGGTTAAGTTTGTAAGCGTTTGTGTTATACCGCCGGCACTCCTGAACCGCACTTACAGAATTGTTCGTGGAGATTAGGGTATTAAAAGGTATAGCTGCTGGGTTACTATAACCTGCAGATAGGCAAAACTGTGGAGAAGCCTGGGCGCACACTGATAGAGCACCGTGCTGTGTAACACAAGTGCCTCAGCCTCCAGCTGAGTGTATGTATATATGCTTGGGGTATTTCCTTCCTACGAACGTTAAATACTTAGTAAAATCTTGTTTTTGTCAATCTGAGTTGGAGTCTCCTTCCTTGTCTGTGACTTCGCTGTATCCTGGGGAGCCCACCCCGGTACATGGCTTACAGCCGCCTGGGCCCTCCTCATGGCCATCCAATAGAAGTTTTTGGGGATGTATTTTGTGCTATTTGACTCTGTTGGGGTGGTATAATGTATCACAATATGGTATTGCTGACCCTGCCTTCCATCAATTCGGACCCAACTACAAAACTGGGCCACTTTTAGTATTTTTTCCAGGGCCACTTTAGGTTCCCAATCCGCCCCTGACCACAACAGCCTGGGTCCTTCTGAAGGTTCCCAGGCCTGACATTGCTAACTGCTTGTAAAGCTGTGTGTGAGGCACAGCTTAGCAGGCAATGTCTCAGAATTCCACAGACTCAAACAGTATTCTATTGTGGTGTATGGGGCAAGATTGGAACATCTTAAGTTTCAGAACCCTAAGGCCTCTTTCACACGGGCGTCGCGGATTTGGTCCGGATGCGTTCCGGAAAATCCGCATGCATCCGTGCCAATCCGCACACAATCGCAGTCAGTTTTTACTGCGATTGCGTACGTTCATTCAGTTTTTTCCGCGCAGGTGCGAAGCGTTTTAATGCGTTTTTCACGCGCGTGATAAAAAACTGAATGTTTACAAACAACATCTCTTAGCAACCATCAGTGGATCACGCATTGCATCCGCACTTGCATGCGGATGCAATGCGTTATTGACGCAGCCCCATTCACTTCAATGGGGCCAGGGCTGTGTGAAAAACGCAGAATATAGAACATGCTGCGATTTTCACGCAACGGCGAACTGATGCGTGAAAAACATCGCTCATGTGAAAAGCCCCATTGAAATGAATGGGTCAGGATTCAGTGCGGGTGCAATGCGTTCGCATCACGCATTGCACCCGCGTGGAAATCTCGCCCGTGTGAAAAGGGCCTAAGGGGCCTAAAAGTTACTATGGAGAAAGTAAAAACTATTCAATTAAAATATAAAAATATTTTTTTCTGCACGGTGAATACCATAATGACAAAAAAATTCAGGCTTTGTTCACCTTGACCCCCCAAAAAAATTGAATAAACTCTATCAAAAAGCCTACAGATCACCCTGCAAAAAACAAGCCCTCATACAGCTTTGTAGATTGAAATATAAAAAAAGTTATGGCTGTCAGAAAATGATGATGCAAAGAATTTTTTTTTTCAAAGGTTTTTATTTTTTTAAGGTAGTAAAACAAAATAAAAACTATACAAATTTGGCATTTCCGTAGTCTTATTGACCCGCAGAATAAGGACATCATGTTATTCATAGCACAACAGTGAACGCCATAATATCAAAACCTTGGTGGATTTATGAGGGTTTTTCAATTTCACCCTGCAAAGACTTTTTTTTCCCTGTTTTCCAATACAAGCCATGGTAAATTAAAAAAAATACATGTCCCACAAAAAATAAGCCCTCATATGGCATATGGTATGTGAACGAATGTTAAGACTCTTGGAATGTGGGGAGGAAACAACAAAAATACAAAAGAGAAAATGGGACTGGTCCTTAAGGGACTAGTCCTAAATTTAGGCAACATTTTTACACCATCCACACCACTTGGGCGTTGCCAGGTTTGGGGATGATGGAGCCATTTGCTATGGCAAATTCATTAATATTTATACCTATTTCCAGGAGCAAATGAAGACTGAAATCTACTCCAGTGAAAGACTGGAGCAGATTTAAAGGGTTTCTGTCACCAGAAATGACCCTATTAAACCAAGTGTCATTTGCAATGAGCAAATGACACTTGATGCCAGTAATGTTACTATTATAGTCCTCAGTAACGCCGTTTTGCTAAAAATTACGATTTTATAATATGCTAATGACCTCCCCTAGGTGCAGTAGGCGTGAACCTGCACCTAGGAGAGGCCGTAATTATGCCTCTTACCACGCCCCCGGTCGCGCTGATTGACAGGGCCGGGCAGCCAGCTCTTTCGGCTCCCGGCCCTGTACGATCCGAAATCCCGCGCCTGCGCAGTAATGAAGCCGGGACCCGGGCGGGCGCCGGCTCTCAACGCACGCTGATCCCGCGCCTGCGCATTGCGATCAGCGCGCGTTGAGAGCCGGCGCCCGCCCGGGTCCCGGCTTCATTACTGCGCAGGCGCGGGATTTCGGATCGTACAGGGCCGGGAGCCGAAAGAGCTGGCTGCCCGGCCCTGTCAATCAGCGCGACCGGGGGCGTGGTAAGAGGCATAATTACGGCCTCTCCTAGGTGCAGGTTCACGCCTACTGCACCTAGGGGAGGTCATTAGCATATTATAAAATCGTAATTTTTAGCAAAACGGCGTTACTGAGGACTATAATAGTAACATTACTGGCATCAAGTGTCATTTGCTCATTGCAAATGACACTTGGTTTAATAGGGTCATTTCTGGTGACAGAAACCCTTTAAGTCTAGGTTCAGGGACTGCTAGAGCATGTGTCTTATTGGGCAGCACAGGGGCTCTCCAAAATGGACATGAAATGCTGATTTTTGATAAATGATCCCCATTATGTCCTATGTTTTTGTCCATAGTAAAGCCCATTTAAAAGAAGGTCAATGTGAAATATACAAGAGACTTTACTGTCATGTAGCTTTCACCAGCTTCCTTAAAACAGTTGTGTAAGCAGAGGTTACAAGCTGTCACATTCACACATGCATCTGGCCTCAGGATCAGGAGATAAATATAGGCCTGCTGATCCTCACACCTTGTGAGCCAACATGGTGATTGCCTGGCTGTCACTGCAGCAAATTGAACATATGTCCCATTCGGAGACTTTAAACCAGTGGGAGACTGTGCAAAAAGTCAGGATGCACAGCTATGCCCCAAATTCTAGACGTGTCTGTCTTTTGTAGGGAAGGGGATGCATAATATTAATAATCTTTATATGGCGCCAATGTATTCCAAGGCACTTTGCAAACCAGACGGTACATGTACAGACCTAGGGATGAATAGGGATGAGGCTAAAGATATAAAAAAAAAATTAGGAAGTTTTCCAGTATCCAGAAATCAAAACAGTTTCTGGCATGGTGAAAATTCCCACTGAAGTGCTAGTGCTTGATATAATGCCTGTACATACTGTATCTGCTCCTGTTCTTGCCTTCCCCTAGCCACATACATTCAATGGCTGTCAACTCAATGTTCTCCAATTTCCCTCTTGGCTTCCTTATGCACATACACAGTCAACTCACCGAAACATGTCTGTGTATTCTATGTGGAGAGCGGAAAAAGCAGCGTCCAGACAGTTTTAGTGGTGGCTTATCCTCCTGAGGAACTAAACGATCCAGTGAAAATATTCATTTTGCCCGATCCTTGTCTCCGCTTACTCCATCTGTCAGGGGAGAGTCAGAAGCTCCCAACACCCATTAGCGTGTCGGCCAAACCTGCTGTTCTCAGCGTGTCTGGCTGACAAAGGTATAATATGCATGGCCAACTTAAAGGGGTTGTCTCACTTCAGCAAATGGCATTTATTATGTAGACAAAGTTAATACAAGGCACTTACTAATGTATTGTGATTGTCCATATTGCTTTCTTTGCTGGCTGGATTAATTTTTCCATCACATATAGACTTCTCGTGTCCATGGTTATAACCATCCTGTAATCCAGAAGTGGTGGCAGTGCTTGCACACTATAGGAAGAAGTGCTGGCTTCTCTGGTGGCCGGAACCGCAGGAGTGCACTTTTTCCTATAGTGTGCAAACATGGCCACCAATGCTGGATTGCAGGGTGGTCATAACCATGGTTACAAGCAGTATGTCATGAGATGGAAAATGAATCAAGCCAGTAAAGGAGGCAATATGGATACTCACAGTACATTAGTAAGTGCCTTGTATGAACTTTCTCTACATGATGAATGCCATTTGCTGAATTGAGATAACCCCTTTAAGGTCTTGTTCACATAGTGCAATGTTAAGTCAGCCATATACATGGCTGTCCATCTAACAAACGCTTGTTGTGTGGTCAACAAATATCTCTCTCAATTCCAGCTGAGTATGCATGCTTTTTGAACTGGAGAGGGGAAAAAGTCAATGCCAGGCACCTCTGGTGGCAGATAACCTCCCTGAGAAACAAAGGGTCAACATGTCTGGTCCTCTTCTTCCCTGATGAAGTTGAGAGGTCATATACACATTAGATCAGCAGGTTCAGACAAAATACATCTGATATGTATGGACATTTTTAGTGCTGCCAGTCCACCAAGAGTTGAAGAGAAGAAATGAGACCTGAAATTGGAACATGATCACTATTGAAGACCAGTAGTAGTCTTCTGTGATTATCTTACATCCATCTTCAAAACATCCAGCACACATGGTAAAGATCTGCTTTATTCGTTGCTACATAAGGTTGTAAGATGATTTGTACAGTAGGGAATTTTACACAGGTTGTATACAGAATTTTACAGGAACCCACAGTAATGAGTTCATTTGAATGTAGACATTTCACGTGGAGCACCCATACTGTGAACTAAAGGTTATTGTCTTCATGTGCCTGGCGAACATGAAGCCTGATCAGAATATAAAGGTGCATTATCCATGGTGTTTCTGTACCAAGTATGCCAGAAAAAACCTTACAGACCACCACATGGTCCCATCATAACCATGATATACACTCCAAGCTGAGACATACTAATATATACTGTTTGTAGAATCGGTTAGTGGTCATAGGGCAGCTATTCCTAACTCTAAATCACTATAAAACAACACAGCTTCCAACTCAAAAAAGATATTTAATGTTCATTAGTGAAATATCAGAAAAATGTACATCACGTTAGATGAATAGGAAGACATGGAAGAGTTCCAAGAGCAACAAAACTCTTAATATTTCCCTGGATAAACCTTTCCTTCCCATAATATTCCCTGCTGGAGATAGTGAGTGCACATAAATTAGGCCTCATCTGCAAAGTTAGTGCGTAGAGGAAATTTATAGTGAGATTAGAAACAAAAATAAAACAATCCTAGATTAAAGGTTTCACCCATGTCACATATATCTTGGTTTGAACACAAAAGCAATATGTTCAGGGCCATGTGTTTTTGTACACACTCATAGATTAGGACTAGTAACATAGCTAAAATGACCTTAAATTGCTAAAGGTTTGTTTTATAATTAGTCGCCACATCAAGAATCCAACCTTGAATCGAACATCCCCTTGTACCATTCTACCAAAATAGAGAACAGAACAAAACAGCTGCTCTGCTCACCTTCCCTGGTCTTCTGTGTCCCAGCAGCACAGACCCAGCTCTCACTCTCCTCTTCTTCCTGGCGGGCCTAACTACCGATGTTACTCTGTCCCTCCACACAGGCTGCACCCTACTTGCCAGCAAGGCCTCTTCTCTTCTTCCTGTAGGGCATGTGTGCTCCCCCTCTGGCTCTAAAAGGGTCAATGTGTGCACCTTAATTAACACCAGCTGGCATCTTGGGTTATTTAGGCACCTATGGGAGGGTGCCTGAGCAATAGGTTCCTAGGCTGCTAGTATCCTACTAAGATGCCATAAATCGAGTTATAATACTTTATTAAATAGTACACAACATGTAAGAAGACACATACAAAATTAAAACAGCGGATGTCAGAAGTAAAAAAAGATTACTCAGGTGAACAAGTAAATCACATAGCAGCAGCCCAACAGCATGTATGATATATATGCTAGCCCATATCCACAGTACCTCAAATAGTATGTACTACAAAAAGTGCCTAGTGCCAATTATCTATAGATATCAAAAAGTAAAATGTTCATCTAACGTAGTACACAACAAAGGGCGACCTAAAAGGTGGCTAGACAATCAAAATGGGTCATAGATGCAATGGAGTCAATATAACACAATCCAAGTGGATACTAACCGGAGTATGAGACACCCTCTCACCCAACGCACGTTTCGCCAATGGCTTCCTCAGGGGATACTAATGTGTGTGAAGAAGTGTGCTTATAAATACTACAGATGGGCCGCAGCTGGTAATCACGCAGTGTGTAATAACCCTCCTCCCCGGAAGTGATCCATGCGTTCCAGATGGGGGTGTCGGCCGTGCGGCAAATGGGTGGCCTGTCCAAACATTGAGAGGACCGAGACATTTGTGGATGGTCCTGGGAGAAAAGCGTACCATATCACCCATTCTATTACTTGTAACACTGTGGGTGTGGTGTACTTTGCCAGTTGTCCCTGTAATCTTGTCTATATAAGTTTGACTACACGCGAATTGAAAAAGAAGACGCGGGAACATGTGCTGGGGATTCTGGCAGCGAAGGATGAGAGGGACCCCTTGGCACTTAAGACCTTACCCCGACATTTTAAGCTCTATCACGACTGCGATGGGTCCTTGCTTCAGGTAAGGGGGATTGCTTGTGTAATAATTGGGAGTAGAGGAGGTGATTGGCGAAAACTTCTTGCACAGAAGGAGGCGAGATGGATTTTTACACTTAATACTGTCACGCCATGTGGTTTGAATGAACAGTTGGTGTTCTCTCCGTTTTTGTGAGGCTAGTCTCCAGGTTTAAAAGATTCTTAGTTTTAAGTTTTGGATCTTTGTATTATGTCATTATAATTCTTTGTTTCTCTGGTGTTGATATGTTTTTTTTTTTTTTTGTTTTTTTTATACATCTCTCTTTCTATTTTACCATATATTTTAGCTATGTCTTTATTTTTGTATTTTATCTAGTGTGTGTTAATTTGATATTTTGTATTTTAGGAAGGTAGTGGTGCTTGGAGGAATTTTCCCTGCTGCTTCAATATTATGGTTTTGACTGCATGTTATATACCTATCCAGTGCCTTGTCCTGCTCTGCCAGACCGTATGGCTTACATCTGTTGAATTTGAATCATGTCGGGTTTTTCCATTCAATTTTGAATTGTGGACATTTACCAACGGACCGTACTCTTCTGTAGGGCCGACATCCATTGTATCCCTATTATATTTATTAACTAAATAATTAAATACACACATCAATGTTTCACATATATTGGCTTGTGTCACTTTCACGTGTGTTTCACTTTGCACTATTCACATGGTGTATTTGTCACTTTTTTTCTTTTTTTTTTGAGCCTGGGCATGGTTATATATATATATTTATTTACACAATTTTTTCACACACATATATATTTTTTTGATACATATATACTTACTCTATCATAGGTTTTTATTGAATATAAATTTGTTTCACAGGTCTTTAATTGAATTTATTGTGATTGCACACTTTTTTGCTTGGCTACCAGTTGCCTATCACGCTATATATTTGTTACTATGTTATTATTACTTCTCGTCACTTTATCCTGATATTTATATTCTGTGGTTTTGGCTGGGTATTATTACTGGTTGGTGTCCCCCTAGAATAAGATCCGTTGGGACCTAATTCTTTATACTATTTATTATGATTAATTGGTGTGTGATTTATCTGGAGGTGTAGTGTATCTACTTCCACTGGGGATCCCTTACAGACCAGTGCGGTGATAGACGGCGGTCTGCGATACCGCTTCTGCGCCTGCGCGGTGTGGTTCGCTGGCCAGCGTTCCTTTGGGAGATCATGACCTCACATCGGCGTGCGTGGAACGCATGGTTGCGTTCCACTGGGCGGATGTGACGATCCACTTCCTACCAGGTGATCGGGACCTCCGCACCGATGATAATTGCATTTCGGACGCGGTTTGGCAGATTATACATAGATGTAGACTATGTGATTGATGTGTGTTACATATCTGACCAGCGCTGTGAACTGGCGATTTATGTTTGTACAGCATAGTGTCGGTCGGGCAGACCGGATAGTGATGTCATGCGCTCCACTCTGGAACGCATGGATCACTTCCGGGGAGGAGGGTTATTACACACTGCGTGATTACCAGCTGCGGCCCATCTCTAGTATTTATAAGCACACTTTTCACACACATTAGTATCCCCTGAGGAAGCCATCGGCGAAACGTGCGTTGGGTGAGAGGGTGTCTCATACTCCGGTTAGTATCCACTTGGATTGTGTTATATTGACTCCATTGCATCTATGACCCATTTTGATTGTCTAGCCACCTTTTAGGTCGCCCTTTGTTGTGTACTACGTTAGATGAACATTTTACTTTTTGATATCTATAGATAATTGGCACTAGGCACTTTTTGTAGTACATACTATTTGAGGTACTGTGGATATGGGCTAGCATATATATCATACATGCTGTTGGGCTGCTGCTATGTGATTTACTTGTTCACCTGAGTAATCTTTTTTGACTTCTGACATCCGCTGTTTTAATTTTGTATGTGTCTTCTTACATGTTGTGTACTATTTAATAAAGTATTATAACTCGATTTATGGCGTGGTGGTTTATGTAGGTTTGATGTGATTGGTTTGACCCCAGCCAATAAATATATTGCTCACTTTATAGGTGCTTAGTATCCTACTAAGGTCCACGTCCAGACTTCTACCCATTTTCTGGATATTGACTCTCAAACCCCTCCTCCCTCCCCTGCTGCCTGACCTGTCCTGTGATTCAGCTCCATATTGACTCTGTTGCCCTGCCTGCACTGACCTTGGATTTATCGTACTCTTCCTGCCTTGACCTCAGCCTGTCCCTGAGTATGGTTTTGCCTGATCTCTCGGTGCTTTGCATTGGTATTTTGACTCCCATGCCAGGAGAAGGCCCTTAGGAGTAGGTATAAAACAGAATCTGTTGGTTGACACAGTGGTTCCACACCCACTGTATAACAGGTGCTAAGTGCATCATCGCTTGAGGTCCAACCACTGGGGCCCCCACTGATCATGAGATGAAGGTCCCTGAGTCCTGTGTGAATGGAGCAGTAGTGTGCATGTATGACCACCACTATCAGACTGACAGAGATGGGTAAGCGCTGTAATCGGCAGGTCTGTAGAAGCTTTTTTTACAGGATGAGGCCTCATGCACATGACTCTGATTTTCAGTCTGCAAAAAAAAAAAAGAAAGAAACTTATTTTAAATATTGAAGCAATATCTATATTTCCCTTATAGACACTGAATGGAGTTAGCTGAAGTGCAGTGATGATGATGGAGAGGACAGAATGCCTATCTCATAAGCAGCATCACCTCAGGGTGGAGAAATGATGGGGGATGATGTCCTCATAGATAGCCAGGTCATTCCTATAGTTCTTGACCCTACCTTTCTCCCATTGCTTTTGTAGATTGGGAAAATAAACAACACATCTAACAGACAATGTGAATCAATAAAAATGTATCTAAAGGTAACTATGACTTGAATACAATGTTATACACCATATGCAACAATGTTTAGACATAAACCATGTTAGTTTACAGTATATATTATACACTTTTCATGAACAGCATCTTTTTCTTATCAGTCAGAGTTTGGCATCTTGTGGAACTTTTGTTGGCTCACCTCTTGCCCTCCCCCAGGTTGATCCCAGGCCCCTCACTAGGCATTGTATTTTCAGCATGCCTTGGAGGATGCATTTCAAAGGTCTTATCAGAGTGGGCACATTAAAAGGTGTTTATTTTCGCATATTCACAGCCTGTTGGGGGACAAGTCCATTTGAAATGCAGATCAGCTTAGTTTCATTCCAAACCTCCCCCTTCTCCCATGTGGGTGGTATTAGTAAGTAAATACCATTCAAGCAGAAGAAGAGTAGGAAGATAGTAGGTTAATCTAAATGCTACGTTCTGGAGCAGAAGGGTCCAAACTCACAGTCAGGTTTTCTGATGCAGTTTTGGAAGACAAAAAAAAGGAGCAGATCATAAAAGGAAAGAAAGTATTAAAGACGGATTCGACTTTCCATCTTTTTTTAATTCACTTCTGTTTTTTTGCTTCCAAAACTGCAGCAGGAGACCTGAAAGTGAGGAATAAGGCTACTTTCACACTAGCGCTTTTACTGGATCCGGCAGGGTTCAGCAAAAACGCTTCCGTTACTGATAACACAACTGTCTGCATCCGTTATGAACGGATTCCGTTGTATTAACTTTAACATAGCCAAGACCGTTGGCTATGGCACTACGCGCGCCACGGCGCACTACGGCGCGCTGATCGGGCGGGTGCAGGAGCTGCGCCCGCCCGATCAGCGGCGGGGGTCCAGCTGTGCCCAGTACCCTTCATTTGCCGTGGTCAGCGCTGACCGCAGCACATGCGGTTTGCGGCGTGAAGGGGGACCCGATGGCTTAGATGGCAGCCCGATGCCTTCCTTAGGCATCGTGGCTGCCATCTACAGAAGCCTGTGAGATCCAGCCCCCTGGATCTCACAGGCTGTGAGCTGTAAGTGTATTACTATCAGTAATACACTTACAGCCAATGCATTACAATACAGGTGTATTGTAATGCATTGTAAAGGAGATCAGACCCCCAAAAGTAAAAAAAAAATGTGAAAAAAGAGTTAAAAAAGTTAAAAAATAAAGTGTAAAAACAAATTAATAAAAGATTCAAGTAAAAAAAAAAAGCGTCCTTTTCACAAAATAAAGTTAAAAAAAACTGTAAAAAAAATAGGGAAAAAAAGAAAATATGGCTCTCAGAAAATGGCAACACAAAAAAAAGATTTTATTCTGTTCAAAAATAAATCTAATGTGTAAAATTTAACAAAAATAAAAATGTTAGACATATTAGGTACCTGCTCTATAAAAATATCACATGATTTTCCCCCTCAGGTGAATGCTGTAAAACATTTTTTTTTTAAATACTATGCCAAAACAGCTATTTTTTTCACCTTGACTCACAAAAAGTGTAATACTAAGCGATCAAAAAATCTTATGTACCCCAAAATGGTACTAATGAAAACGTCACCTCATCCCGCAAAAAATGAGCCCCCACATAAGACAATAACTCAAAAAAATAAAAATCAGTGGCTCCCACAAACCAATCCATCAAAATCTGTGCTGCAAAATCCATATGGCGCTCCTTCTGTTCTGAGTACTGCAATGTGCCCCCACAGCAGTTTACCACCACATATGGGGTGTTGCCGTATTCAGGAGAAAATGGGTAACAAATTATGGGGTGCTTTTCTTCTGTTACCCCTTGTGAAAATGAAAAATTTGGGGCTAAAGCAACATTTTATTGGAAGAAATGAAACTTTTCATTTTCACAGCCAAGTGTTTCCAGATTCCGTAAACGCTTAGGGGGTCAAAGTGGTCAGTACCCCCCCTTAATATATTCTTTGAAGGGTGTAGTTTCCAAAATGGGGCCACTTTTCGAGGGTTTCCACTGTAGGGGTACGTCAGGGTCTCTCAATTACAAAATGGTGCCTAAAAACCATTCTAGCAAAACCTGCCTCCAAAATTCGTATGGCGCGCCTTTTCTTCTGACCACTGCCACAAACCCATAGAGACGTTTACCACCACATATGGGGTATTTCTGTAAACTGCAGAATCAGAGCAATGTATATTGAGGTTTAGTTTGCTGTTAACCCTTGCTGTGTTGCAAGAAAAAAAATATTAACATAATCTACCAAATAATCAATCAATAATCTACCAAAAAAGTGAAATTTTGAAATTTCACCTCCATTTTCCTTTAATTCTTGTGGAACACCTCAAGGGTTAACAAAGTTTGTAACATCTGTTTTTTATAATTTGAGGGGTGTAGTTTCTAAAATGGGGTCATTTATGGGTGGTTTCCATTATGTAAGCCCCTGAAAATCACTTTATAACTGAATTGGTGCTCAAAGAAATGGTTTTGGGAATTTTGTTGA
Source organism: Rhinella marina (assembly GCA_900303285.1). NCBI lineage: Eukaryota > Metazoa > Chordata > Amphibia > Anura > Bufonidae > Rhinella > Rhinella marina. The sequence goes on from ONZH01002055.1 coordinate 37,064, forward strand.
AAATTTGAAAAATGGCTTCTAAACTTCTAAGCCTTCTAACGTCCTAAAAAAGTAAAATGACATTTATAAAATGATGCCAACATAAAGTAGACATATGGGAAATGTAAAATAATAACTATTTTTGGAGGTATTACTATGTATTTTGAAAGTAGAGAAATTGAAATTTGCAAATTTGCTAATTTTTCCAAATTTTTGGTAAATTTGGTATTTTTTTTATAAATAAAAATGAAATATTTTGCCAAAAATTTACTACTGTCGTGAAGCACAATATGTGACGAGAAAACAGTCTCAGAATGGCCTGGATAAGTAAGAGTGTCCCAAAGTTATTACCACATAAAGTGACACATGTCAGATTTGCAAAAAAATGGCCTGGGCAGGAAGGTGAAAACAGGCCCGGGGTTAATATGCTTCTGCTTACAATGTTGTGTCATCATGGAAATTGAAATCCCAATCACACAATTTGTCTAAAAACTTAGGACACTAGATCATTTTATGACATCAGCACGTCCTATGTACATTTGCATTGTGATCTTTCCCTATTAAACTGTATAGGAAAAAATAGAGCATAAAATGGCTACAAAGGTCACTTTTTCTAGAAGTCCCAGCTGAATGGAACAGTCCCAGGCATTTGGAGCTACAGCTGCTATGCAGAGTTTCAGAGTGATAAAAAAAACCTTAGTAGTCTGATTCTGATGTGCGTTCATCCAATTCTGAAAAAACCAAAACTATTTGCAATGTTATTTTAAAATGTTCTGAGACAGTAGAAAATGGTTGAAAAGGTATATATAGCTCTTAAGCTGGCTATACACATGCTTCATCCGAAGTCGATTCGATTAAAACTTTGTTGTAATGCTGTACGGAGCAGGTGTTCCGTATAGTATTAGAAGGTATTGGCTCCGATGAGCCAAAGTTATTACTTCGCAAAGTCTGGCGAGACTTTGTGTAATAATTTTGGGAATTAATTTTTACTGTAAAAAAACCTTGATACAAAAGCAGCCGAAGTCGATTCGCTCATCCCTAATTTTAACTGATCACAACAATTATAGGTGCATGTAGTATTCTGCTTTTAACCATATGTACAAAGAACACATAGGATCTCACACTGTTTACCTGCATGTCGTATTGCAGTGGCCACGCAGCTACAATTACACCGCTCTGCCGCTGTAATATTGACGGCATGCAAAAGTAGCGCTTGCACAAGCACTGCAGTATTTCAAACAGCTGATCAACAGGGGGTGTTGGGAGTCAGATGCCCACTGAATTGATATCGATGATATCCTTAGGATAGGTCATCAATATGAAAAAATAGACAAATTTCGTCATCCTCACAAATTACAAAGTCTGATGTACAAAAATATAACTAAGGTCTGATTTATTTACTTTTATGACACGGAAAACCATTCAAATTGAGCAGATTTAAAATGTGCATTGTGCATTGAAAGATGGAATTTTATTTCAAAGATCTAAAAAAAATAACCTACAACATAGACATAGAAACACAGAACAATATTACAAAAAAGTACAATAAGAAGTTTCTTAAAGGAGTATTTAAGGATCATACTAATGGCCTATCTTCAGGATTGGTCATCAGTATCTGATCGGTGGGGGTCCGACACCCGGCATAGAAGAGGCAGCAGTGTGGCCTCCTCACAGCATACTAAGCACAGTGCTGTACATTGTATAGTGGCAGTGCTTGGTATTGCAGCTCAGTCCCATTCACTTGAACATGTGGCCAAAGAATGTGACGTCACTGGCCTAGGAAGATATGATATGGATGCATAGAAAGTATATGAGATGCATATTCCACATGCTCAGACATCAGAGCAGAGCCGATAAGAGCTGAAGGTGTGGAGCGCTCAGAACTGTGCTTCTGCCCCTGGTTTTTTTTTTTTTTTTTACAAAGGTTTAGGTACCTTTTAAAGAAGTTGTGAATGACTTAAAACGCAAGGCTTCTTTCTTCACAAAACACCACCATATCTGTCCAGAGGTCGCGTGTGATATTGTAGCTCTGCTCCATTTACTTCAAATGAGCTCTCATCTGTAATACCAGACAAAACCCTTAGGCCCCTTTTATATGAGCAGGAGACTCGGACGTCTCCCGCATCGTGTGCAGTGTACTGAACTGCCGGCACTGAACGGGGGTTACATAGCATTATACTGATTTATGATGCTATATAACCCTTACAGTTCTGGAATGTGTTGGATAACATTGTCAGCATTATCCAACACATTCCAGAACTGTAAGGGTTACATAACATCATAAATCAGTATAATGCTATGTAACCCCCGTTCAGTGCCGGCAGTTCAGTACACGGCACACAATGCGGGAGACGTCCGAGTCTCCCGCTCGTGTGAAAGGGGCCTTAAGGTATGATACCCATAATGCTGGCAGCTTGGTGGTGCACTACTGCACCCAGCCAGCATGCACATGTGAGAAAACACATAGAAATGTACACCCAATAGCATTATACTAAAATATATAATACAGGAGAGGGCTATATAGGCATGGTTAATCCAAAGGAATAGCGAAATAAATTAACATAAAAAGGGTGGTCTGGTTTAGGTCATCCCTTTCCATGTACACCATGGGAATGACAATCTAATGCAGACAAGGACTGATGTTGTCCCCTGAAATCAATGGATTCCATTGTCACCATGTTCCACTCTTATGCTGAAACAATGCTGCAGGGAAAAGAGCGACTACACAGTGGTTCCCCTGAGATACCAGCTGGTTTCGGGAGGAACCAGTCACCTAAGTCTAAATGTCTAACCAAGAAACCTTTCCAGTGCTACTTTAACACGTCTTTATCCTCACACAATTTTATTTGGTTAAATTCGACATGCCCAAAGTCTACATACCTGCAAACCTCTAAACCTTTACATATTACTGGTGAAGTCTTTGGGTGAAATTTATCAATGTGGATGTATTTGTAGTTGTAGTTAGCTTTAAGACTGGAGCTGCTATGCTAGTTTGTGCCAAATTAATAAACGCGGCACACAATTTTTATAAACCTGGCGCAAGTGTAATGTTGTTGCACCTATTTTAGTAAAAGTACACCCTGGTTACCTGGAGTGGACTTTTTTGAATCACACTTACAAGTGATCTACTGGCAAAAGCAGACCAACTTCTCACTCCACTTCTGAAAGTGGTGTGGGATGGTACAGGTCACCAAAAGACATTTTCACACTAAATGTAGCACACAACGTTGTTTGCAACATCTTTACACCACAAAACTGGCATAGCAGATTTGATAGTAAGAGTGACAGTGAGAAAATGACAAAGATCCAGACCTAAAGTACAGTGGAGATGAGTTGAGTAGAGGTCTAGCGGAAGAGATATTGCACGCATTGGTCTGCATTCCCATTCCTCCTCCCCCAAATAATTTCCAGGTTGGAGTTTGGCACAGAACAGTGTAGGCAGCTTTTCTCCAACCCTTTACTTTTATTTACAACCTTTATTATTGTACAGTGCATTTCATGTTTCTATCATTTACGACGGATTGTGAATATTAGTGCAATATTAATGAAGTTGTACATTTTCTATTTTTTGTCTTTCTCCCAATAATCAGGAATATTAGTGAATCCCTCATATTTCTGATCCTGCAGACAAAGGATCAGAAAATTAATGCATTTGCTCTTCACTAATGTTCTACATACAGGAAATAGTCCAAATACAAATTTACAAAAATAGCATACCTCCCATCAAAAGTTTGTAGACTCCATGACAAGCCACTCATTTGAGACTTTTAAAAAGTTCTCCATATGTACACTCAGGGCCATTTTACATTCTTTCGCACTTTAGGGTTGACCAATTTAGAAAACTGTTTTTGTTAGATGACCCCCGAACTAAGCCAAAAACTGTGTTCCCCTGCAGTATCAAGTTCCAAGCTTTCACTGTTCTGGCTTATCAATGGCATTTACGATTGAGGAAGTTACCTCAATTACTGTAACTCAGAATTCCCTAATAGGATAATTGAAAATGGCTTCTCTAAAATAGACAGCTCCTTTAAGAAAGTGTCAGTGGACACAGTTCTCTACCTCAAGTTAGTGCAAACTATGGGGGTCATTTACGATCAGAAATACACCTATATTAAGCGTATTTCTGACACAGATTGTGGCAAAAAGGTTATTAACAATACATACGCACTGAACAGTGCAGTCTCATTAGTTTAATTAGTGGCAGCTGCGGCCCATATGACTGCAGCGGTACTTGACACTGCGCCGTGTGGTCAACCCTTAGGCCTCATAAAAGCAAAAGGAGACTGCTGTTTATATTTCATTTTCAGCTTTACCTGCGTTCATCTCCTTACCTGAGAAACAGCAGGTAGCACCAGTATAAAAGATGAAATACAATAACAAAAAACAAAGGGCCAATTTTCTGTGAATTCTACATATAACCGCAAATGAAATAAAGAAGGTGAAAGAAGAGTGATATGTGGGTGAGGTAAGCGTCAGCTCCGATCCTCCTGCTCACAAATCGTCACCAGAAGTCTAATTAAGACTCCATCAAGGCTCAGGAAGGCAGGTAGGAAGCAGATGTCTTTGTTCACAGCTGATGTCTGCAAACTTTTGGTTTTGTGTTGATACATCTGTGAATCACACCCTGATGACTGCAGAGACCCCCATGTATATTAGTGTATTGTCAGCCAAACCCACAACCTCCTAACTCTCTCCCGACAGATGATGTCAGGGGGGAGAAGGATTGGGCGAAGTGAGTAGTTACACCCTATCCATTAGTTCCCACAAGAGATAAGCTGCCACCAGATGTGTTTCACAGAGGCTGTTACCCCTCTCGACATCAAATACACATACACTTTCACCGAACCTAACGTGTATGTGTTTGGCGGGGGGAGAGATAGCTGTCGACCAATAGATAATTAAGGGGACAATTGATTTCATGTCACTTTTAAAGGGGTTATCCAATATCATAAACTGCCCCCCCCCATGTGCCGGGCCCCTCACAGGGAATATACTTACCCCGCTCCCTGCAGACCCTCCTGGTCCCCGCTGCTGCTTCTGCCCACGCACCAATGAAAACATCCAGTCGCGGCGGGGTCGGGGACAGGCCTCCCTAGCATCACCCGCGATGCTAGGGAGGCTCGTCCCTGCCTGCCATTGGCTGTTTCCCCCCCGACACCGGATGTTTTCATCGGCGCACGGGGAGAAGCAGCAGCGGTGGTGCGGGGACCAGGACCGGGGTAAGTATATTCCGTGTGTGGGGCCCGGCATATGGGGGGGGGGAGTTATTGATATTGAATAACCCCTTTAAGTCTAGTTTTGCATTGTGTGTTTGTACCAAATTTATGAAATGACGTGTAAAAGTACACCAAGGGGTTGCTAGGTGTAGATTGTGACTTTTTTGTGACTTTTGCAAAATTAGTACATAGTAAATGAGCCATCTCACTTTTAGATCTTAAATATAGACCACTTTAAAAAGTGACGAGGAACACCAATTGTCATAAAAATTGACCAAATGACTGTGCAGTTGCCATGACTTGTGACTTTTTTAAGCCAAAAAATTGATACATTTTGATTTGATAAATGTCCCCCTGAATGCTTATGGCTGCCTTAAAGGCTCATGAACACAGTGGAGTCATATGCTCAGAACCTGTATGGTTGTACATAGTACAGTGCTGTCATACAAGCTCCGCCTGATGGAGCATGCCTCAATTTTTTTTCTGATTCATATGGAACAAAACAAAACTCTGCATGCATACTGGAGACATAGAGAGGTACTATAAAGGCCCATAAATGGAGGTTGTACAGAGCCATAATATGGTCATGTGGCCTGTGAGTTAGTTTACATGCTATATTAATGCGCATAAGATGGCAATGTGATTGTGATTTGTGAAGGATGCATACAAAGAGTGTAGGTGGAACTGGTATTCCATTTTGCTATGTGAACTCCATCAAGGTCACATACGTGGTAATGGGAAATATAAAGTTGGGTGTTTTTTCATGTCCCTCAATTCTGCTTCCTTTCAGGACTGTCTAGTTATTCAGACAACATAATTACATGATCTTATCAACATTTTTAGCATGTCAGAAAATTTGTGATTGCAGTTTCAAGTACCCAAACCAGTTACATGGGAAGGTTTACATAATGCCATGCTAAAAAAAATGATTGAACTATTACAAACGGTGTGTACAATCAACCAGAGAGTTACCAATGTTTTAGGGAGATGAGTATAAAATTCTTTCAGAATATACCACCAAACAGGGCCGGACTGGGACTGAAATTCAGCCCTGGCATTTTGAAATCAAAGAGGCCCACATGCCTCGACTTTTTAAAGTCACAGCCAACCCTTTTAGAGGCCCTAAAAATTATTAAAATATAATAATTTAATAAACGTAAACCACACCAAACAAGGTAAATAAACCGCCCCCTGCAGAGAGAGATGGAAAAGCTATATCTCCTGATAGGGTACGGGTCTAGAACTCAGACCCGGACTGATCAAAACTTTTGATATGTCTCTGTGACATGTCAAAAGTCTTTCAGTTCATCAGTGTCCCTATTACACAGATTGATGTGTAAAGGTCCTTTTACACGGGGCGATTATCAGCCGAAAAAGTGCTCCTAGGAACGCTAGTGTCGATAATCGGCCTGTGTAAAAGTGGCCCTAATCAGCCGACGAACGAGTAAAACGCTCGTTCGTCGGCTGATTGGATCTTTTGGTTTGTACAAAAGATCCAATCTGTCGGGCGCACATCACCCTGTGTAAACTAACCTTTTCCCTCCTAACATTACGTATATCACTACAGAACATACAGGGTAAGGCTACATTCACACCACAGTTGTTTTTGCGGCCTCCGATCTGCATATTTTGCGGCTCAGATGCGGAACCATTCACTTCAATGAACACTGTGTGCTGTCCGCATCTGTATGTCCATTCCTATTTTTGTCCATTTGCGGACAAGGATAGGCATTGTTACAGTGGATCTGCAAAAAAAACGGATGCCATATGGAACATCATCCTTTTTTTGCGGATCCGCAATTTGCAGACTGCAAAACACAATGTTCGTGTGAATGTAACCTAATACAGCCCCATACCTCGTACATCCAGTATAATACAGCGCCCCATACCTCTTACATCCAGTATAATACAGCGCCTCATACCTCTTACATCCAGTGACGTCTCCTCTGATGTAGATCTTTTCTTTCCTCATCTTCTCCTTTCAGACCAGACGCCATTTTTCAGCCATTTCTCATCTCTGCAGTTTGACAGAAAAAAATCTTAGTTTACTACTTTTCCATCATCCTCCCATCTTCTGGACAAATCATTCTACCACCCCCAGTACTGTGCCACTAGTACCACACAGATAGTGCCCTTCAATAACTATTGGCACACAGTGTCCAAAAATAACTGCGCCCAGAAAATAGTGTCCCGTAATAGTGTAAACATAACATCCCCCAGAAATAACTGTGCTGATACTGTGCCAGGGTGCCCCCCACAGTAATAGTGCTCCCAAAGTCCCAACTAATAATTCTCTGCCAGAGTGCACTTGTTAGTAATAGTGCTCCCAACAGTACTAATGTCCCCACTGTGCCCCAGAAGTAATAATGCTTCCAATGTGCCAGTAAGTGCCCCTAAAATTTCACCCCAATAATGTGCCAGTAAGAAGTGCTCCCCACCCATAGATGCCCCCCAAAATATGTGCCAGTAAGAAATGCCCCCCGTGCCCCCATGTGCCAGTAAGAAATGCCCCCAGTGCCCCCATGTGCCAGAAAAATGCCCCCAGTGCCAGTAAAAATGCCCCCAGTGCCCCCATGCCATAAATAAATGCCCCCAGTGCCAGTAAGAAATGCCCCCAGTGCCCCATGAGCCAGTAAAAATGGCCCCAGTGCCTGTAATAACGCCCCCAGTGCCAGTAAAAATGCCCCCAGTGCCCCATTGTGCCAGTAAAAATGCCCCCAGTGCCAGTAAAAAATGCCCCCAGTGCCCCATGTGCCAGTAAAAATGCCCCCAGTGCCAGTAAAAATGCCCCATTGCCAGTAAAAATGTCCCCATTGTGCCAGTAAAAATGCCCCATTGTGCCAGTAAAAATGCCCCCAGTGCCCCATGTGCCAGTAAAAATGCCCCCATTGCCAGTAAAAATGTTCCAGTGCCAGTAAAAATGCCCCCATGTGCCAGTAAAAATGCCCCCAGGGCCAGTAAAAATTCCCACAGTGCCCCATGTGCCAGCAAAAATGCCCCCAGTGCACCATGTGCCAGTAAAAATGCCCCCATTGCCAGTAAAAATGCCCCCAGTGCCACATTGTGCCAGTAAAAATGCCCCCATGTGCCAGTAAAAATGCCCCCAGGGCCAGTAAAAATGCCCCAGTGCCCCATTGTGCCAGTAAAAATGCCCCCATTGCCAGTAAAAATGCCCCCAGTGCCAGTAAAAATGCCCCCAGTGCCCATTGTGCCAGTAAAAATGCCCCAGTGCCAGTAAAAATGCCCCCAGTGCCCCATGTGCCAGTAAAAATTCCCCCAGTGCCAGTAAAAATGCCCCCAGTGCCCCATGTGCCAGTAACAATGCCCCCAGTGCCAATAAAAATGCCCCCAGTGCCCCATTGTGCCAGTAAAAATGCCCCCAGTGCCAGTAAAAATGCCCCCAGTGCCCCCATGTGCCAGTAAAAATGCCCCAGTGCCAGTAAAAATGCCCCCATTGCCAGTAAAAATGCCCCAGTGCCCCATGTGCCAGTAAAAATGCCCCATTGCCAGTAAAAATGCCCCCATGTGCCAGTAAAAAAAGCCCCCAGTGCCAGTAAAAATGCCCCCAGTGCCCCCATGTGCCAGTAAAAATGCTCCCAGTGCCAGTAAAAATGCCCCCAGTGCCCATAAAAATGCCCCCAGTGCCCCCATTGTGCCAGTAAAAATACCCCCAGTGCCAGTAAAATGTCCCCAATAGAGCTCCAGTCGGTGCTACAATAAAAAAAAAATTAACACTTATACTTACCTCCATGGTGCTGGCAGCGATGCGATGCAGGCCTCTTCCGGCCTGTGTCCCGCGCTGTACGGCTCAGGCGGCGCGATGATGTCATCGCGCCGCCTGAGCCGGCCTCTGATAGGCTGCAGGCCTAGTGCCTGCAGCCTATCAGAGGAACGGGCAGGGGAGACGCCTCTCCCTCCCCTGCCGCAGTACAATACAGGCATCTGTATCGCCGTCCTGAGGATACAGATGACTATGGAGATGAGCGCTTCCACAATGGAAGTGCTCATCTCCCTCTGCCCCGCCGCCGCCCGCAATTATGCACAGGGCCGCGCCGCACCTGCCTAATTGGCGGTGCGGCCCTGCAAGGGGGGACTGGACCGGCCCACGGAGGGCAGTGGCCCTTCTGGCATTTGCCAGAAGTGCCAGACGTCCAGTCCGGCCCTGCCACCAAAAATGTTTCTTGGGAACAAAGGTGGTAGTAGAACAGTTCTTCAGATTAGGTCTATGCACACAGCAGAACCCTGTATGATAGCATATGGAGCTTCCGCCCTTGAATACCTTCATTATACAGCATTACATACCAATTTTGTATTTGGTGTAAAATCAGAGGCCCATGGAGGTACCGTATGGTCCATAGCAGTCCATGGACTAGGATCTGTACCACAGCTGTGTGTATGAGCCCTATATTTGATGGCTCCTACATACACTTTCTCTTGTCCAGCTTTAGTCCATGGCGATCCAGCTGTGTGTGACTTTATCCAGCTTTGCCATATACGGTAAATTCGATAGTCTGTTCTTCTGCCAGAACAGAATACCGGAGTTATTTGCTGCATATGTAAATCTAAAGGGGGTCGGATCGGGACACCTTGGGGGCCATTTAACTGCTACATGATGATGTGTTTCCCTCTTTATGCACTGAAGCTGGCACATTCCCTGAGTTTTTCCAGCAAGATGGTGCACCACCACATTATGGGTGTTAGGTCCGAGCATTCCTAGATGAACAGTTTCCTGGAAAGTGGATTGGTCGTCGTGGGCCAGTTGAATGGCCCCCAAGGTCTCCCGATCTGACCCCCTTAGACTTTTATCTTTGGGGTCATCTGAAGGCAATTGTCTATGCTGTGAAGATACGAGATGTGCAGCACCTGAAACTATGGATACTGGAAGCCTGTGCTAGCATTTCTTCTGTGGTGTTGCTATCAGTGTGTGAAGAGTGGGAGAAGAGGGTTGCATTGACAATCCAACACGATGGGCATCACTTTGAACACATTTTATAAGTGGTCAGAAACTTGTAAATAACTCATGAAAGAATAAAGTTACATTAAAACCAAGCACACCATTGTTTTTATTGTGAAATTCTGAATAAGTTTGATGTGTCACATGACCCTCTTCCCATTGAAAAAAACTAAAGTTGAATCCAAAATGGCCGACTTCAAAATGGCCACCATGGTCACCACCCATCTTGAAAAGTTCCCCCCTCCAATATACTAAGGTGCCACAAACAGGAAGTTAATATCACCAACCATTCCCATTTTATTTAGGTGTATCCATATAAATGGCCCACCCTGTACAATAAGTTGCACTATAGTGACAGTAAATTATCTATCAGTTATTTTCACACATGATCCCATGGGGCAAACCCTGATGTTGGGGCTTCTGTCTGATGGTGGTCAGGGTGCCGTTGGTGTTATATGGTTTTAAGTGTTTTGCTGGTGCAAGGCAGGAGATGTTGGTGCTATGGCCCACGTATGGTGCTGGAGTCAGTAACCAGGCCAGTTGTAGAAAATAAACAAGTCTCTCTTTACTAAAATGCAGAATGAGAGTTGTAGTACATCTAGCTGTATCAAAACACTGTTCTAAACAACTGACAGTGCAAATCTTCCCAGATAATAAAGTATGGATATAGGCCAGGATGGGGATTGTAGTACTCTTTCCCTCTATCTCTCCAGAGTCTCTCTCTGCTAAGGCTGGCAATATTATTCTTGTAATGGTGGCTGTATTTCCAGGCTGAAGGGTACATGATTAAGATACAGAGGGCCAGACCGTGTCCAAGTGTGAAGGGTGTTTTAACAGTATACCTCTCACTGCAGTAAAACCTCTATCAGCCTTAGGCCTCATGCACACGACCGTATGAAAAAACGGATCCGCAAAAAATATGGATGGCATCCGTGGGAATTCCGTATTTTGTGGAACGGAACAGCTGGCCCCTAATAGAACAGTCCTATCCTTGTCCATAATACTAACAATAATAGGACATGTTCTATTTTTTTGCGGAACGGAAATGCGGACATACAGAAACGGAAAGCACATGGAGTTCCTTCCGTTTTTTTTTTTGCAGACCCATTGAAATGAATGGTTCCGCATACGATCCGCCAAAAAACGGACACGGAAAGAAAATATGTTCGTGTGCATGAGCCCTTAAAGGGGTTGTCCGAGTTATGACAAAAAATATATAGCACTGTAAATCTGATGGGCAGCAATATATAACTAAGTTAAGCAAGTTTTAGGCAAAAAAAAAAATCCATATTTCCTCATTTCCCTGGTTCTCTTCTGGTCTTTGTTTACATGCAATAACAACAATCTCAGCCCCTCCCCCTTCTCCCCCCTCTCTGCAAAGGGAATGAATACAAGTGCTGAGTGACATGTCTGCCTACTGGAATACTCAGCAGCATGTTGTATGTGTAGGACTACAAGTCCCAGCTGTACAATGACACTGCTAATACATACAGGAATTTCTCCCTACCTGTTCTTGTACAGTACAATTCCTCTACAGCTCTTGTGCCCAGCATTTGTCTCCTCTCACTGATGCAGCTACTGTTTGTTGTAAAGCCTTGAGCCCTCAGTGTGTTCTGGCTGAAGGGGTTAATGTTTTATCTGAAGGAAACCAGGGAGAGAGCAGATAGCAGCCCGGCAAAGAAAGGGGGCATGGCCAGTGACTTCTGGTGTACAGACTGTTATCTGAACTCTGAGGCTTGTGAACGAAACATCACAGAGCAGAGAGATAAGGTGACATCACAGGTCATGTGACCCTCAGTCAACTCTGAGAAACCAGCAGCTTTAGAAACACAAAGTATATGGGAAAGTTGTTATACCTGACAAGTTAGAAACATATAAAGAACAAAAAAAATAACTCGGACAACCCCTTTAAACAGCAAATACCTTACTGACTGACTCCAGTGTTCAGCCTAGCAGATTCTGGACCTTCTAATTCTTTACTTCTCTCTCTGGACTATGGTAAAGTAGAGATGACTTTCTTGATAAAAAAATATCTTGGAGATACCGATTCTCTGGGACTCAGGATTAGTCTTCTGAGGAGTGAGCACATGTAGCTGCTCTCTCTTTCTCAGCTAACATCCTACTAACTGAACTAGGGGCAGACCTAAGTTCTAAACCGAACTTCCTACAGGAGCAGAGTCAGGACCATTAACCCTGACTGATCCATACAGAGATATGCCAGTACATTACAAAACATTAACATATTAAATAGCATTGCACAAAAAGAGCAGTTTGCAACTACCCTATTCTGGGTTATTGCATGTGTATTTCCGATTTCTATACAAATCTGTGATTGTATGTAACTAGGAATAGCACTAGATGTACACGATTTCATTGGAAGCTCAGGTGTCACGTTAAATTTGTATAGCAAACTGTATTATGAGGAATTTCCAAAAATAAATGTATTCCTTTGCAGAACAATCCAATGAATAACTCGCCGGCCTGCACAGAATTTTAAATGCGTCGGGCATTTATTTCACCATTAATGCATTATATTTTCTACAGTGAAATAACTCCCTGAGGTTGAGTTCTGAGTGGAGTCTCGGCAGCAATTCTCTGACACGCTCTGTAGCGGCACATCACTAATGATGCATTATGTACAGGATTTCAGTCTCTAGGCCCCCACTTCTTTAAGCATCTTTTCAAGAACATTGTAATACAGTGGGAAACACGTTATTTTCTTCAGGTGTGATCAAGAGGTTCCTCTGCTGCTGTCAGTGAGAAGACATTTTCCAACACACAGAGCATCTGTCTGCAACATTCTCTCATTATCCTTGGAAAATTACTAATGAGGAAGAGGTAAAGATGGTGTCTGCTGCTTCGACCACCTGCTGGGGAGGTAATGAAGCAGTGTCTTGCTATGGTGGGGCAATCACTTTTATCTCTGGGAACCCCAATCACTGTTTAAAAATGACACCTGTCACAAGAGAAATGTGGGGATTTTAATCTATCATTAGAGGTTTTTTGGCTGTGTCACTTCTAATCTGCCACTTAAAGCTGGTAGAAATGTGGAGAAAAACAATCTGTGCGTAGAAGGAAGGAGCCTGACTTTGAATTGTAGCAGATGCATTTGCCTGTTTGCGAGAAATTCCAAAAAGTTGAGTGTAGGTTTGCATCCCTATTAATACATTATATTATACATTTTATTTTCTTTTTTCACAATTTGCATATTTTTTCCCAAGAAGCATTGCCTGAAAATAGGCCTCCATACATCGCTTAGGGTGAGTTCACATCAGCGTTATCAATTCTGTTATTGCTTTCCGTTATAACAAAGTTATAATGGAAAATAATGGATTTCGTAAGACAAAATTCAGAATGGATTTTCTTTCCGTTCTGCATAACAGAAACCAGACAGATCCGTTACGTTTGCCCATAGACCTCTATTATGATGGATCAAAACGGAATGCCTCTAAAGGTTTCCGTTTTTAATTCCGTCTTACAAATTCCATCTCACAAACTCCGTTATTTTCCGTTATAACCATGTTATAATGGAAAGCTATAACGGAATTCATAACATGGATGTGAACCCGCCCTTAGGCCTCATGCACACGAACGTGTGCCGGCCGTGCCCGTGCTGAGGGCCGCATACGGCGGGTCTGCAATAAACGGGCACCGGCCGTGTGCAGGCCGCATCACGGATCGCGGACCCATTCACTTCAATGGGTCCGCGATCCGGGAGATGCGGAGCGGAGGCACGGATCTGAACACCACGGAAGCACTACGGTGTGCTTCCGTGGTGTTTCTGGCTGTGCCTCCGAACCGCAAAAAAGTAGCGCAAGCACTACTTTTTTGCGGTGCGGACCCTTGGATGCGGATCGCAGACCCCATTCAAGTGAATGGGTCCGCGATCCACATGCGGTGGCCTCACGGTCAGTGCCCGTGCATTGCGGACCGCAGTTTGCGGCCCGCAGCACGGGCACGGCCGGCACACGTTCATGTGCATGAGGCCTTAGGCTGAGTTCACACTTCAGTTATTTGGTCAATTTCAATAATTTAGGCTAGGACTACACAACATGTGTCGCGCGACACATAGGGCACAACTGCACTGCAACATGTGTTGCGCAACATTGATGTCTCACCAATGTCGCACAACAATTTTTATAAAGATAGTCTATGGTGTCGCACTGTGACATGCAGCATGCTGCGACTGTGACATCTTGGATGTTTTTTTTGCTACTGTCGTGTCGCAGTTGCAGCATGTTGCAGTGCAATACCATAGACTATCATTATAAAAATTGCAACATTGGTCTGACAAAATTTTACGCGACAAATGTCGTCGTGTAGCCCTACCCTTATTGTGTCTATGGCCAATGGGGCTGCTGTAAAGCAATTTTTTTAAAGGGAGTCTGTCACCTCCTAGGCCCCTATAAAGTACATAAAGATGCCCATAGCACATGTTGTAACAACAGTAATGTTACCTTTGGCGCATTCCTCTGTGTTTTAGAAGTCCCAAACACGGAGTTTTAAATTTATGCAAATGAATCACCGCATGAGCCCGGAGGCGGCGTTTAGTTCTTGGAGCCCGGGCTCCAGTCCTTTTTAACATGCAATCCCCGCCCCCGCTACTGCCTCCGACCGCCCTGCGCCTTGTTGGGGTCCTCCTTCTCAGCCGGTGAGATCTCAGTCTCTCGCTGGGCCGGGGCATGCACACTGTGATGCCCATTTTGGGCACGGCATCACCGAAGTCAGTGCGCATGCCCCAGCCCAGCGAGAGACTGAGATCTCACCGGCTGAGAAGGAGGACCCCAACGAGGTGCAGGGCGGGCGGAGGCAGTAGCGGGGGCGGGGATTGCATGTTAAAAAGGACTGGAGCCCGGGCTCCAAAAACTAAACGCCGCCTCCGGGCTCATGCGGCGATTCATTTGCATAAATTTAAAACTCCCATTTTGGGACTTCTATAGCACAGAGGAATGCGCCAAAGGTAACATTGCTGTTGTTACAACATGTGCTATTGGGAATCTTTATGTACTTTATAGGGGCCTAGGAGGTGACAGACTCCCTTTAATGCTGTGTAAATGCTGTTAAGAACAGCTCAGGCAAGATGGCCGTCCCCATAATCATGTTCAGAAAATAGAATTAAAAAATCTAATAAAATCACATTAGATAAAAAGGTGTCACTATCTGGTTTTAACTAGCAGATAAAATTTTTGTGACACATTTCCTTTCACACCATTGCGCAATTTCACGTACATGTACGTAGGGGAATGTGGTCTTTTGCTATATCCCCACGTGCATGTACTTGATGTGATCAGTCGGGTGCAGGAGCTGCCCCATCCCAAACGCAGCACACAGCTGGTCCCCTGCTGTATTCTCCAGCATCATAGAAAATGCTTATGCTGGAGGACTAAACCTTCACATGCCCCGATCAGCGCCTACTGCAGCATGTACAGGGTTTACAGAGGGAGGGGACTCCCTCTGACACCATCAGCCCCACAAGCTGCTGTGACAGGGGTCAGTGGCGTAGCTAGAACTGACTGGGCCCCACAGCAAATTTTTGTGCGGGCCCCCCCATGACCCTCCTGGCATCGCATTTGTTCATATGTAACAGTGGGTTCACATCACGTTTTTCCTATCCGTTTGATATTGATAAAAAAGGTACCATATACAAATATGCAGCACACCACGTTTTTGCGTCCTGCAGAGTCCAGTACAAAAAATGCATATGTTAACGTATATGTTGTTTTACAATGGAACTGTATGGTGAATGGACGCCAACGTATGGATCAGTCTGAGACATCTCTTAATGTATACATTTTTTGTATACATTAAACAGATGGGAAAAATGTGATGTGAACCCGGCCTTAGTGCCAGAATAAGCAGCAGTACACAGCGGGGCAGAGAGGCTGCCATGTACTGACAGAGCACAGCCTGGTCCTGGTGGTCAGGAGTGAGGACTGTGTTTCCCAAGGATCATTTATTTATTGGGAAATACAGGGCACAGTGTAATATACCGGGATCTATATAATATAAAGATATTAGCCCTACCCTAGAATCATAAGACAATTAGGGGGTCATTTATTAAAACAGAAATATACCTATATTGAGCGTATTTCTGACACAGATTTTGGCGCACAGGTCCTTTGCGCCACAATCTGCAACTTTTGCCCACTCATGCCAGGTCTAAAAAAGGTGGAGTGGGCAGGGAAGGGGATATAGTTATTGCCATACAGTTATTGCCATACAGTTATTGGATAACACCACCATACAGTGACTGGATACTTCCATACAGTGATTGGATAAAATCGCCATACAGTAATTGGATAACACCGCTATACAGTAACTGGATACTTCCACATAATGCCTGGATAACACCACCATACAGTCACTGGAAAACACTGCCATAAAGTGATTGCATAACACCACCATACAGTCACCGGATATCTCCATACAGTGACTGGATAACACCGCCATAAAGACACCGGATAGCACCGTCATACAGGGACTGGATAACGCCGCCATACACTAGATAACACCTCCATACAGTGACTGAAAGGGTATAACAGGGCACAGTACAGGGAATGACTAGAAGCACAGTACAGGGTATGGTAAGAGGGCACAATGCAGGGTATAAGGGAGCACAGTACGAGGTGGGAGGCACAGTCACATGACCCTGAGCCATTAGAAGGACACCACAATGAGAGGCAGAGGTGTGAGACAGGGGCCAGGGGCCCTGGATGGACAGGAGGGGTGGACACAGCAAGTAGGTGAAAGGGGCTTTGAGGGTAGGGGCTGGAGGTCTGTGCAGGGCAGCAATAGGAGATAGGAGGGTGGAGCAGGAGCTCTGGATAAATGAGGGAGGATAGGAGACAGAAGAGGCTCCATGAGGATGAGATAAGAGAAGGACAGGATATGGGGGGGGGGGGCAGGTGTTATGAAGGCAGACTGCTTTATGAGGCAGTAAAACAACTGAATAGCATGAAGCTGCTGCTCTACTACAGCACCCAGCAGCAGCTTGAAGACTTCCCTGCCATTACCTCTTCTGTCCCACACAGCAGACTCACTCACCCACTGTCTGCCTCTCCACACACTTCTGCTCCAGCCCTGCCGTCTCTCTCCGTAGAGGGGGCGTGTCTACAGCTGGTAAGCCAGGTCCTGCTCTGCTGGAGTGAAGACGGGGCGTGTCTGAAGCTCCGCAGCACAGGAACTTGTAATAAAGATATCGGCAGGCCTCTGTGCTGTATGCAGCTACCGCTCCCGGGCCCCTTCTGCCCTTGGGCCCCGAAGCAGTGGCTTCCCCTGCTTCCCCGATAGCTACGCCCCTGACAGGGGTCAATGGTTGCTATGGCCCCCAGGCTGGGTCTCCTAGGCAACTGTCGGTGTACTACACTGATAGTTCAATGCATTGAAACAGGGCTCAAACCTTAAAAAGTTAAAGTCCCGCAGGGGGCCAAAAAAAAAAAGTGAAAAAAAGTTTTTTGATAACAAAAAGGTTAAAGTTTCAAGTAAAAAAGAAAAACGCCCTTTCACTTCATGAAATCATGTACAATAAAAACATTTAAAAAAAAAACAGACATATTGTGGCTAGCTCTATAAAAGTGTCACATCAGGTGAATGCTGTTAAAAAAAAAACTAGCCACTTTTTGTCACCTTGTCTCACACAAAGCGTAATAGCAAGCGATCAAAAAGTCATATGCACCCAAAAATGGTTCCGATTAGAGATGAGCGAATCTATTCGCCGCTTCGTAGATTCGTATCGAATCTTGGGATTTTTCAGCTGTGAAGCGAATCCGAATATTAGGTGATTCGCTTTGCTTTTGTACGCATTCTCTACATAGTTTGTCCGCTAAATTATACGCTATTCTACGTATAATTTAGTTACTCTATACGCTGTCGCGTACGAATTCAATTCAGCGATGCAGACTTTTACCTGGTAGTTACTCTATACGCTGTTGCGTACGAATTCAATTCAGCTATGCAGACTCCTCCCTGGTAGTTCCGCCCCTTTCTCCAGCGCGGGAGGATGACGAGGCAACTCAGGAAATTAAGTTGCGCATTCGTGCGCCTCATCCCTTTTTCCCCCTTTTCAGGTTATTTGGGGAGCCCCTTGAAAGAGGGCTTTTTAAGGAACCTTTGCTGCTTTTTTTTACCCATTTGGATTACAAATTTACCTATGTGGATTACAAATTGCGACTGAGTTTGGGACTCTGCTCCAGTTCTATGACAAGCGTCAGAAGAAAAGAGACTTGTCCGTGAAACGTGTCCGTGAGCATACTAGGTAGGTGATATTTAAAATTTTTATATTATACCTATAATAATGTATTTGCACTTTACCATATATATGTCTCGAATATTCGCTCTGCCTCTGAGGAGTGCATGCCGCGGCCTCTCCTCGTACGTGCCTGCGTATTACGTAATCGCTTAGACAATAGTACGCTGAGATTCGTAAGCGTTTTGTACGCTCATGCGTACGTCTTCTAAGAAGTTGCGTACATTTTGTAAATGAACGTTCGTTATTAGTGAGCGAATGTTCGCTAATAGCACATAATAACGTATATTTTGTATGCAAATACAACGAATCTATTCGTCGAATATACGAATTTTGGCAAATAATTTTTTGAATGATTCGCTCATCTCTAGTTCCGATTAAACCATCACCACATCCTGCAGAAAATGATCCCACACATAACACAATCGCCATAAAAATAAAAAAAAAACATATGGCTTTCAGAAAGTGGCAACTCAAAACAGGATTTTTTCTTTTAAAAAATGCTTTTACTGTGTAAAACTTAACAAAAATAAAAATACATATATTAGGTATCACCACGTCCGTGATGACTGGCTCTATAAAAATGAATAAATAAATAAAAACTGGACAAATTACCATTTTTTGGTGACCTTCCCCCCCAAAAAGTGTAATATTGAATTATCAAAAAATCATATGTACCCAAAAAAGGTACTATTAAAAACGTCAACTCTTCCTGCAAATAAACAACCCCTATACAAAGACAAATAAAAGAAATATAGATTTAAGAGAATAAAGACACGAAAGACATGTTTTTTTTTTTCAAAAATGTTTTTTTTTTTTATAAAACTGAAATAGAAAAAAATAACATATTAGGTATTGCTATGTCTGTAATGACCTTGTAAAGAAAAATATTACATGATCTTCCCCCTCAAGTGAACGCTGTTAAACAAAAAATAAAAACTGTGCCAAAATAGCTAATTTTTTGTTACCTTGTGCAAACAAAATGTAATATTAAATGATCAAAAAAATCAAATGTACCCAAAAAAAAGTTGGTACCAACCTTCTAAAAACGAGCCCCTACACAAGATGATCGGCAGAAATATAAAAGAAATGTAGCTTTCAGAAAATGAAGACACAAAAACATGATTTTTGTTTTTAAAAATGCTTTATTATGTAAAACTGAAACAAAAAATAAAAATATACATATTTGGTATTGTTACGTCTGTATCAACCTGCTCTATAAAAACAACAAATGATCTATCCTGTCAGAAAAGCTTTGTAAAAAATAAAACTGGTGCAACTAAAGCCATTTTGTGGTTACCTTGACTCACAAAAAACGTAATATTGAGCGATTAAAAATCATATGTACCCCAAAATTGTACCAATAAAATTGTCATCTTATCCCGTAGTTTCCAAAATGGGGTCTCTTTTTGGAAGTTTCTACTGTAGGGGTGCATCAGGGGGGTCTTCAAATGTGACATGGCAACATAAAATTACCCCAGTGAAATCTTTCGCTAAAAATCCTTATAGCGCTCCTTCTTTTCTGTGCCCTGCCATATGCCCATTCAGCAGTTTATGACCACATATGGGCTGTTTATGTACACTGCAGAATCAGTGTAATAAATATTGAGTTTTGTTTGGGTGTTAACCCTTGCTGTGTTATAGGAAAAATTGATAAAAATGGAAAATCTGCAAAAAAAAGGGAAATTTTGAAATTTTACCACCATTTTCCTTTAATTCTCATGGAAAATCAGTTTTGAATAATTTGAGGGGAGTAGGTTCTAAAATGGAGTCATTTATTGGTGATTTCTATTATGTAAACCCCACAAAATGACTTCATAACTGAATTAGTAGTTAAAATAGGTTTGGAAATTTTCTTTAACAATTTAAAAATTACTTATAAAATTCAAAGCCTTCTAATATCCTAAAAAATTAAATGACATTTACAAAATGATGCCAACATAAGGTAGACATATAGGGAATGTTAAGTAATAACTATTTTATGAGGTATCACTATCCATCTTAAAAGCAGAGAAATTCAAATTTAGAAAATAGTTAATTTTTCCAAATTTCCTGTAAAGTTGGGATTTTTTTTTTATAAAGAAAGGTAAAACTCAAAAAAAGACTCAAATTTACCACTAACATGAAGTACAATATGTTAAGAGAAAAGAATCTCAGAATTACTTGGATAAGTAAAAGCATTCCAGAGTTATTACCACATAAAGTGAAACATGTCCGATTTGCAAAATGTGGCTTGGTCCTTATGGTGAAAAATGGCTTGGACTTGAAGGGGTTAAATATATAAATGCTAAAAATCTAAGGTTAGAGCAGGTAGGTCCCCTAAATAACTGTAAAGAGGGGATGTCACTGAAGTAAGGAAAAGGCAGAGTTACTAAATGGGTTTTTTAGCTCTGTAATTTCAAAAGAATGGAAAGGAGTTGATATCAGTGGTGCAAGGGCTGTTAGTCAGTTGAGTATATTACTGGATGTACTAACTGTAGATATGGTCCAAGCTAACTCAAATAAGGTAAATGTGAACACGGCTCCAGGTCCAGATTGATTATATCCAAGATTTCTTAAAAACTTGGTCCAGTCATTGCTAAAATAAGGTCTATAGGCTTAGAAAGTAGTTTGTAATTGGATTAAAAACTGGCTGAAGCACTGTGTCCAGAGAGTTGTAGTCAGTAATTCCTATTCTGAATTGTCCTGGGTTATAAGTGATGTACCCCAAGGTTCAATTCTGGGTCCCCTATTATTTAATTTATTTATTAATGATATCGAGGATGGGATTATTAGCACAGTTTCTATTTTTGCAGATGACACTATAGCTATATAGGTGCAGTCTATGGAAGATGTCCAAAGATGTCCAAAAACTACAAGCCGACTTGGACACTCTCAGTGATTGAGCATCAACTTGGCAAATGAGGTTCAATGTGGATAAATGTAAAGTTATGCATCTGGGTATACTGAGAGTCACTTGTAGATAAGGATTTGGGTGTGCTTTGTAAATCATAGTTTACATAACGGCATACAATGTCAATCAGCTGCATCTAAGGATATTGCAGGATATTGTCATATATTAAACTAAGTATGGACTTGCGTTACAGAGATGTAATATTACCACTTTACAAAGTTTTGGTGTAACCTCATCTTGTATATGCAGTTCAGTTCTGGGCACCAGTCCATAGAAAGGATGCCCTGGAGCTGGAAAAAGTACAACGGAGAGCGAATAAACTGATAAGGGACATGGAGGGTCTTAATTATGAAGAAAAATTACGAGAATTAAATTTAGACTTGCAAAGAGACGTCTAAGGGGGCACAATTAACCTGTACAAATATACAAATGGGCCGCGCAACAAATCTGGTGAAAAGCTGTTCCATGTAAAATCACCTCAAAAGACAAGGGGGCACTGCCTCCGACTGTAGAAGAAAAAGTTCAGTCTCCAGAGGGTTCAAAGCTTCTTACTGTAAGAACTGTGACTCTGTGGAATAGACTTCCTCAGGACATTGTCACAGCAGGAACAGCGGGCAGTTTTAAAAAGAGCGTAGATTAATTCTTTTCATTAATGCTTATGAAAATGTGTAGAAATCTGGGTCTCACTTCCCTTTTTCTAAAATTCACGTCCCCTCCTATCCCTTGGTTGAACTTGATGGACTTGTGTCTTTTTTCAACAGTATTAACTATGTAACTATGTTTTGGCTGGGACAAGGTTATCTGCATACTTAAAAAAAAAAAACTCAATAAAAACATATATTCTTACATCTTAGGACTCATTCAGTAGAGCGATGTTCAGGTCCATGTGCTGTCTAAAACACATTAAATTCAATGGGCCAAGCCATGTGTCCGAATCTTCACAAACTTGAAGAACATGTAGAGAAAATCTCAGCATGCACTATTTTGGTCCGATTTTCACTCTAGACTCCCCCATTCAAGTCAATGGGTACAAGAAAAAACTATCAACACACGGACTCAGTTTCCAAAAATAGAACTCAGTCGGAGAAAATACTTATTCCAGCTGTTTTTAGGTAGATAAACACGGACAAGTTTAATAATGCTCATCTGAATATAGCCCTAATTATATTAGATATCAAGTTTCACAGTACTATCCTTCAGTTAATGACTGTAGGACTTTGAGTAAGCTCCAGAAACAAACAAGTACACAGACAGTATACAGATGTCGGACAACGGATCTTTCAGCTATAAACCTCCTTTTTTCTTTAAGGAATGCCACAGGGGGCAAGTCTTAACCAAAAGGCTTTATTCATTGTGGTAAGTCATGGTACTATGGAAGCCTCTTTGGATTAGATAGTTGATTAGATAGATGCACTGAGTAGCATTCATTTCATATTGTAAGATATTTTGTGACAACCTGTTACTGGATAACTGTGCTTTTGGATCTCCCATATATTTATACGAGACAGTGGTAACATACTTACCTTCCAGCACTCCTGTGACATCTGGCCCTACCAGTCACCACTAGAGATGAGCGAATTTCATATTTAGAAATTCGTTCATGCTTTGTTTAGAGGTAAAAGCAGAATTGCGTTATGGATTCCGTTACCACAGACCATAATGCAGTTCTATGACGGAATGCATAACGGAATGCCTTTAGAGGCATTCTGTTATTCATTCCGTCGTAATAGAAGTGTATGGGCTGCATAACAGATCCGTCCGGTCTCCGTTATGCTGGAGTCCTCTCTTGCATATACAGTATGCATCCCATAGACTTCTATTATGATGTAATGAATAAGGGAATGCCTCTAAAGGCATTCTGTTATGCATTCCGTCATAGAACTGCGTTATGGTCCGTGGTAACGGAATCCATAACGCAATTCTGCTTTTACCACTAAACGAAGCGGAAACGAATTTCTAAATATGAACGGGCGAGCTAACCAATTACAGTACAAGATACCTGATTTCTAATAAGATTATTAGACCCAACAATGAAATTGTATCATATATAAGTTTATTTTATATTATGTCAGCAGTTTTTTGACTTTATATTTCAATGTACAGCAAAGTTTTAGTCAGCAGTACTAGATTTGTTAAAAAACTGAACATTTCTAAGACTCAAATTCTCATTTCAATCCAGAAATATCATGATCTGCAGGTAAAAGGCAGAAGAGACCTGACTCTATAACATTCCCCGTTCATTTGGGCAGAACATATGACGATATTCTGAACAAAAACAAATCTGTACTACTGATCAACATCTACTAGGCAGTCACATTTCCATCAAGTCTCTGCTATAGGAAAGCAGCAAAACTGTGGGAGAAGTAATCATTTTTGCTGTGGAGGACTAGATAAAGCAGGGTTTATGCTATGTCTACATCTACATACGGCATTCCTGTATTCTGATTCGGCATGCAGCGTTATTTTTCTGGTAAAAAGCTGGCATTCATGCCGGAAACCCAACAGTTCCCATTATAGTGAATGGGGATTTGGCTGGCCCTGGCTATTACGGATATGGCAATTCCCGTATTCTGCTCCTTTGCAGGAACAGAATGCCATATGCAGATGTGGACGCAGCCTTATATTTCTGTAAGGTGCAAGATTCTTTTATTTCAGGATGGCTTCTCTAAGAAGAAGGCAGCAGGTAGGGGAACGAGTGCAAAGTAGGATGAAAGGCTGGTACATTCAAACGGGTGCAAACAGCTGGCGGCTGAACGTCCATCTAGATAAAAAAAGAAAGCAAGGAGATCTTTATAAACATACAACATGCAATGTACCACTCAGTATCAATATTTCCTGAACAGTTCACTGAGAACAGCGATGAGGCTCTTGGGCAAGTGATCTACAGAAAATGAAAGACAAACAAATTCACAACTACAGGTTACTCAGTGACTGGACGAGGCCAAAACTTAATCAAGCTCAACCAGTTCCTTCCTGCTACTATATTTTCCTTTGATCACTCCCCTCCCAAGAAAAACATAAGACATCTGAAGGATCACATGACACTGCACTTTGTATCGCGGGCGCTCCTTACTTTGTGTCTCCCTAAATAAATAAATGTACAAACAAACCAAACTGTCATATGTCTGTGATTACTTTAGAATTCTTCTCACTTACTGTATTAAACTGCAATTATTGAAATCCGAACGCTCATTCGTGATAACTGGTCCATATAATCAAGTAGTCAATCAGCCAATGAACGAGCAATGCTCATTTAACGGCTGATGGGCATCTTTCATCAAGACGAAAGATGCTTGATTATCGGCAACACAATGTGTAATCAGGGATGTGCTACTGATCATCTGCAGAAGTTTGCATTGGTCTGTGGAATCAGTCTAGCGCTAATCAGCTAATCATCCATCAGCACTCGCACTGCCAGAAGATCAGGCAGTGTAATACAGCCCTTGTAACTTCTGATAGAAAGCAGAGTGAGGGAGGCCAAACTCCTCCTGCAATTGGGGAAAAAAACTTGCCTCTAAATTCCCCTTCTTTAGGCCTCATGCACACGAACGTGTGCCGGCCGTGGCCGTGCTGCGGGCCGCAAACTGCGGTCCGCAATGCACGGGTACTGACCGTGAGGCCACCACATGTGGATCGCGGACCCATTCACGTGAATGGGGTCCGCGATCCGCATCCGAGGGTCCGCACCGCAAAAAAAAGCAGTGCTTGCGCTACTTTTTTGCGGTGCGGAGGCACAGCCAGAAACACCACGGAAGCACACCGCAGTGCTTCCGTGTTGTTCCGATCCGTGCCTCCGCTCCGCATCTCCCGGATCGTGGACCCATTGAAATGAATGGGTCCGCGATCCGTGATGCGGCCTGCACACGGCCGGTGCCCGTTTATTGCAGACCCGCCGTATGCGGACCGCAATACAGGCACGGCTGGCACACGTTCGAGTGGTTTTGTATATGTTATTAACTGTTAGATGGCGTTGCTCTCTGTCTGTACATAGCATAATATTTGCATGGAGGGGGATGGGTGGAAAGTGTTTTCTTTTTGTATCTTGTCTGTTGCTATTTCAAAAATTTGCCATAAAAAATAATCTGATCCAAAATTATTCTGATGAGTCAGTTATGACACACATGAGTCCCTTGTATTTTAAAAATTTATTTTACTATGTTATGCATTTATTAGGGTACAGCCACACATGGCATAAATGATATAGATTTTCTGCAGCAGAATTGCATGAAGAAATTTTGTTTAAAGTAGCAGCAAAATAAATGAGATCGCACTACACGGGGCATTATAATACAGGGGGCACTAAAGGGGGACATTAATACAGACCAGAGCTTTACGGGAGGCATTATAATACAGGGGGTACTACAAGGGGGGTTATGACTGCAGGAGGGCATTAGAACTATAGGGACACTACAGGGGGGCTTAATAAATACTGGGGCTGCTACAGGGGACATTATAACTACTGGAGCTACTACAAGGGACATTATAAATACTCAAAGTACCCAAAGTAGCATTATAAATACAGGGAGCACTGCAAAGGTGCTTTATAGATACTGGAACTACTACAGGGGGCATTATAGCTACTGGAGCAATTACAGAGAGCATAACACTGGAGCCACTCTAGGGGGCGTTATAACTACTGGAGACACTATATTGGACTTTATTACTACTATAGGGCTGCCTTATAGATTGGCTACTTATAGATGGGGCATTGTTACTGCTTGGGGCACTATAGGGAGGCCTTATTTTTACTGGGAGCACTACTGTGGCATTATTACTACCGAGGGTACTGTGGGAGAATTATTATTATTATTCATTACTGCTACTCATGGGGGCACTCTTGGACAGCACTTTTGATATTGAGGTACTGTAGGGGGCAGTATTACTATCGAGAGCAATTAGGAGCAATGTTACTATGGGGGGGGGGCTATCTGTATTGGGGAGCACAGCGGGTACAGTATTGGGGGTAGCAGCAGGATGACAATATTGGGGCACCAGGAGGGGGAGGATGATGAAAAAGTGAATATGTCTGTGTGCCAAACTTTGCAGAGACAAGATGTGGCTAAAAGAAGTCATCAAGGTGGTCTGGTCCAAATGGATAAGATGTGGAAAGAGAAAGTCAACATGAGAGGAGACATCACTGGATGTAATAGGTGCTGTATTTTATTAACAATAAATTTGTATTGTATGATATTTTAAATGAACACAGCCCATCGACTGGAAATTTTTTCTATGTCCGGTCCATATATCCGGCCAAGCTTGAGACCCTTGCCCTAGAGGGAGACTAGGAGTTGCTGTATTAAAATGACAAACATTATGCAGTAAGTTCCTTGTCTCCCTTGGGTGGAGGTCGCATGCATCCAGGAGTTTATCATTTACCTCTTTGTCTATGCAGGGTTTGGACCTCTATATAAGAAAAATTAAGCTTTCACCAATCTTTTTTTTGCACGTTATATAAGGATTTTTGTTATTTCTTTATGTCTGCTTCTATGAAGATTACAATGAGCTTATCTGATTATGTATGTCACACTGGCATATAAACTTGTGGTCAGGAAATTTACCTCTGTAATGTTCACCATGGCTTATGGTGTGCGGCTGGCTGAGAAACTTTCCGATGTGGGAAAATCAGATCCCGGATTTCAGGTTTAAGGCTCAGCCCAGGTACAGTGAATATGGACCGAACTGAAAGTAAACACATGCATAGTTAGTCTTTCTAGATGCAACTTTTAATCACACATACTACACTTTAGCGTCTGTGACTGATGAGAAAAACTGGCTTAATTTAGATTACCTATAAGCAAGCTGCACTGAGTCACCTAAACCTGTCCAAATACCACAAGTTGTATCAGAAACAAATTGCCATATGGTTCTTGTAGACTCAGTACAGGTGGCTCTGTAAAGATGGTAAATATATTTTGCTCTCACCAGATGTATCCATGATATTCAGTTCCTATGATAAGCACTCAAGGTTGAAATGCTGTTATGTATATAAGCATGTTGGTGCAATAAACATGATTACTTGCTAGGGTATTTTATCATGGCTGCAACCTCTGGAACCCCTTGTATGATAGATACAACCACCAAAAGTCTGCCTAAAGTAATGGCCTACTAGTTGACAAAGTTGATGGGCTTGTTCCATAAAGACCATAAACCCTAAGAGTACAACCACCCAGCACAATTGAAATTCATCCTTGCCGTGTTCCAGTACCATGGAGCCAAAAGGGCCGGACTGTTCAGTAGGTTTGTATTGTTAATAGCGCATGGTATTGAAGATGACCGATTAACAATACAAACCCACTGAACACTATGGTCTTCATACACCTTTGAGTCTCTTCCATGAAGCCAATAACTCCCCTCCCCCTGATCCCATTCAGCCAGCCAGTAACCTGGTTTGTACTGATGAAGGCCAAGGACCCTAAATAAGAGCTGTCTAATGATGGGTCTCTGTTTTGGCTGGTATCAATTAATTTGCAATTTTTTCCCCATGGAGCATTGACTGAAAATAAGTACAAATATGAAAATGAAAATACAAAACTGAGTCTCTTCAATGACAGCCAGTCCTCCTGGGCTAAGGCTACGTTTACACAAGCGTTTTTGCTGGATCCGGCAGGGTTCAGAAAAACGCTTCCGTTATTGATAATACAACCGTCTGCATCCGTTATGAACGGATCTGGTTGTATTATCTTTAACATAGCCAAGACGGATCCGTCATGATCTCCATTGAAAGTCAATGGAGGATGGATCCGTTTTCTATTGTGTCAGATTGTGTCAGAGAAAACGGATCTGTCCCCATTGACTTGCATTGTGGGTCATGACAGATCCGTCTTCGTCCGCATCCCAGGATGGAAAGCAAACCGCAGCATGCTGTGGTTTGCTCTTCAGTATGAGAATGGAACTAAATGCATTTTGGAGCTTTCCATTCTGTTCAGTTACATTTTGTCCCCAGTGACAATCAATGGGAACAAAACAGAAGCGTTTTTTTTTCAGGTATTGAGACCCTATGATGGAACTCAGTACGGGAAAATATTAATGCTAGTGTGAAAGTAGCCTAAGGCTGGTATCAATTAATTTTCAATTTTTTCCCATAGAGCATTGACTGACAATAAGTACAAATATGAAAATACAAAGCTGAGTCTCTTCAATGAGCTAAGCTACTTTTCATACTCAAGAGTTATACTAAACTCTTCCAATAGAAGCACTTCATTAATTTACACATACATTTTCCAATTTGTTGGAACGTCTCTTGTGTGAAGACATCTCTGCAGACAATTTAGGCTACCCAAACACCCGCAGACGGCTGTTTCGGCAGAGAATGCCGGGAAACTGGCCGGACAAAAACCACTGTGTGCAGCGGTTTTTGTCCAGTCAAATCTCTGCATATTATCTCTGCCGGACCCCATTATACTCAAAGGGGGCATTATCTGGCAATGCTGGATACGGAGAACTCCTACAGGAACAGCCTGCCAGAGGCTCTGCCGCAGATGTGTAACTAGCCATAACAGTTTCCATGTACAGTTTGTACATAAAAAACTCCAGTAACTTTGTGAATTTATTGCACTACTTATCTTGTCAGGATACTGTGTTATGCTCAGTATTATAGCCCAAAGCAATTCACAATTTTGCTGACAAGTTTGTTGGCTGTTTCCAATAGCAACCAGAAGAACTCTATAAAACTGGAAACAGTGTTCAAAAATGAACGTACATAACCCTGATCTACATACTAGCTCAGTTGTAAGGGTTAATCTTTATTGATAGAGCAAGATATACTCGGCAGCTAAGGTAGTCTGAAGTGTTCTGATGAGCATTAAACTTTTTAAAGTGAAAATCAGTTCAACCCAGAAACTTGTGCACATTCAAGGATGCTCATTAAGCTGGAGAAGATATAGCACTGTACAGATGCAATCTGAGAATAACCTGTTCTCGCTGTCTGCCTGTCGAGGCGGTTTATCTCCCATCTCCCCATTCTAAGCAGTCACTTGCATATTTATTTATTCAAAGCACGAGGCTCCTGAGGTAATTAGACTGTCAGATTCAGCGTTAATAAGAAATTGCCGGAGCGCACAGGCATCTTCTGTGTCTTCCACACTCTCTTCATCTTCTATTTTTATCTTATGTGCTTAGTGGCTTTATTTCACTTGCTGTTTCCTACATTGTGTATATTTTTTCTGTGGACGCTTACCATCTTAATTAAGAGATCACTTATCTCCAAATGGTACTCTACCTAGCGGTTACTGTATCTATTCCCTGGCTTACCACCACAGATATCTTATCAGCGCATTGAATCTTTGCTAACAAGTGTCCCTTGGTCCTACTAAACTGATTTATGTTACGAAATAAGAGCATCAGGATCAAATGTTCACAGTAGATCATTAAAATTAACAATAGCTAAGGGAATACTTCACCATTATCATAACCATATGAGACTCCTAGGCTCCTGTTGCTCCTCTGTATGCTGGGGCTATACAGACTTTTATAAGCGTTAATGATGAGTTTCATGGGATAAAAGTTGCATGCATTTGCAATTTTATTATTTGTCTATTCTGCAATGAAGTATCAAAAAGAAGGACATGAATTGAAAAAGTTGCCATGCCAATAAGGACAGCGATGGAGGTATTAAAGGCAGGGGCCCAGGGCCCAACCACTTTGGCTCTGTGACATGGTCGTCCTCTTTAATAATCACTGCAGTGAATACCAAGGTATCCTGCACACGATTGTGGGTGAAAGCACATAAGATTCGCACGAAAAATCTGCAATTTCTAAGACTTTTTTGGTGCAGATTAAATGTGGTTTTGCAGATCTAACCCTTTCATTGAAAAGGGTAAACTTCGGGGCTAAAACCACAAACATAATTGACATGCTGCGGATTTTGAAAACTGCAATGCAGGTCAATTTCCGCACGGAAAAAATCTGCAAAGTGTACATGATATTTGTGTAATGTCATACACTTAGCTGGTACTTTATTATGCTGCGGTTTTTCTGCACGGGAATCCACGTGGAAAAACCGCATGTATTTGGCAACTTGCGCAGATGGGCTAATGAAGCTGTGTGGCCCTTCACTTTGACATGGTTTGGAGCAAGGGGCCCTTTCCCATCTCACAGACATTTACTAAAGAAATTATTTTAAAGGTCTCTGTTGGGAATTGAACTCCAGACTTTCTTACTTGGCTGGCAGAAGATTTACCACTAGAGTACTGACTCTAAGGACAGAATTTTCTATGTCTAAAAAACGACTAAATAGTATTACTGTATTCTTCACAGGCATGATATTAAATAGGATAAATAGTATTGCTAAAATTAAGAAACAACAATTGCTTCATTTTTACTTACGCTGCTTACTGATCACCATATTATATCTATCTGTCTATCTATCGAGGTATATTGCTATGGTAATGGCTTTTGCTCTGTTAATTTTTATACTAACATTTGCTCTGCAGGAGAATATAACTCTTACCTTCCAGCCATAAAAGAAAAGAAGGAAAATAAAATAAAAGTCGCATTTTTCTGCCATAACCAAACATTGCATATTTCTGCCATAAACTTTACTAAAGAAATCATTTTACGTCTTTTTCTTCCCTGCCAAGATCTACATGTTTTTCACTTTCCATTCACATACGAGGTCTTATTTTTTAGGTTGTATTTAATTTCTCATGTCCTTGAAATTTAAAAAAAATCTCCACAATTCCACCAAGGTTTTATGGGATTTGTTACCACGATGTTCTTTTTGCGCTAAAAATTACATGACAACCTCAATACAATTAAGGTGATACGAAATTTTGTAGTTTTTATTATGTTTTACTACTTAAAAGAGTTTGAAAATAAAAATATTAGTTTCATCGCCATCTTCTGACACCCATAACTTTTTTTATATTTCCATGTGAAGAGCTGTATAAGGGTGTGTTTTTTGCAGGTTGAGCTATAGTTTATATTGGTAACATTTTAGGGTACACATGACTTTTTGATCACCTTTTATTACATTTTTGGGGGGGACAAGGTGACTAAAAATGGTGAATTGCAAATTTTTTATTTTTTTTTTCTCATTATGGGATTCACTTTGCAGACATTTTGGACATAACAATACCTATCATGTTTATTTGTTTATTGTTTATTTAATTTTATATGAAAAATTGGAAAAGGGTGATTCTTGACCATAATGGACAGGGAGTATTTCAGTTGTACTTTATGCTATTAACTGTACTTTAGTCCTCTTAGAGGGCTCGAACATGAGATCCTCTGATTGCCTTTGCCATAGACTGCAATAGAATACTATTGCAATCTATGGAATTTTTAGAGGCTGCCTGTCAAACTGTGCCATGGGCGTGGCTTTGCAGGCAGCTTATATGACTTCACAAGGCCCCAGATTGTCATATCAGCCGATCAGTGCCCTATAATTGCCCCCCCCCAAATCATACAAGACCTATAGGGGCATTTTAAGATTACATAATTTTTTATTGGTAATTTACTCTGTAACAGGGGCTAATAGAAGCTTAGTTACAGGGGAAATACAGCCCCTGGAGACAGGAACAGGAGCAGGAATCATCATGGCCACTTCCTGATCTGTATACACGGCGCGTATTGAGAGATGTATAGAGTGAAGGTGAAGGTATGCACAGTAATAAACCGCCTTTGTCTTCTCTATGGGGAGTCTGCCAGTCACTAACAACTGGCTGCCCGCACCTGTAGCTGCACAATCTTCATGCAGCTGCAAACTCAGCAAGAGCAATCAAGATCATCCTTGCAGAGTTAGCCTGGCCACCCACATCAGATCTATTTCAGTTGAACCCGCCTATTTTGTTGCTATCCTGTCTTATCTAGACCTCCTGCAGAACTAAGGAATGGTCATTAAATCCCCAACCCTCTATTGATGAGATGACTCTGCTCATTCTGTCCCAATCTATACAGTGAAGTTGGACAGCAAACAAATGATTAGAAAAAAGGATGTCCCTGTGCATAAGAGCTCACAATCTAAATGGAATAGGAGGAGTAACACAATAGGTACAAGGTGCTAATAGGTCCAGGCTAAAAGTCCCTTGGTGTTGGAAACAAGAATATAAATAAAGCTGGGCCCATCAACCGACCTGTATCTTAGCCACCTATGAATATAACAGATAAATAAGTATAATAAATATATATCACAAAATGCTGTCACTTCTTTATGGGTTACAATGTGGGGGTTTACAGGCCTCTTTTGTTCAGCTCTTGATTCACCAATCACATGACAGGCGTCCTGGATTCAGCATAATAGTCCCTATTCAGACCGCATATAAAACAGGTTAATTGCTACCCAATGTAATGGCTATTGACTTGCTGCTCAAAAGTAAGAACCATAGAGGTCAAATGCACTACACAGATACCTGAGATTAGAATAAAATAGACTCTTTGATTTTCAGAAACAGTGCCACCAGAAATTCTCAAATGGACTTCATACCATGTTCTATGTTCACACCATCACACCTCTACATCTAAATACTATTTGTATACATCTGTCATTTATTTTTAACTGGTATAAATGATGCTCTATAAAATCAATGTACTTGTACCTATATGCTATGTCGTTAGTGATCATGCCCAGGTCTCAGGCTGGCACTTAGGTGATGAGGGTCAGCTAGACTCTTCCACTCTCTGAAGTGGTCTATAAGTTTTTTATGTTAAACATATCTTAAAGGGGTTGTCCCATGAAAAATATTCTACAGTTTTTAAACCTGCACCTGGATCTGAATATGTTTTTTAATTGCATGTAATTAATAATTTTGCATAGCTGCTGAGTTATTCAATAACATGCATCTGTATAGCACCATCTGCTTTTTTGTTTTTTTTCTTATTCCCTTATCCTGCTCAATGAGATGGCCGAGTGATAGAGAGAGCATGGACACTCCTCTTGAGCTTTCAGCTTGATATAAATCTAGCAGAGCAATGAATGTTGAGATCTCTGGATCCATGTGAGGTACAAAGAAAGAGTGTAGAAAGAGATTCTCATGTACTATATGATGTCTGATTTTCATTTTTTACATTAGTCATGGTATAACTCCCTTTGAAAGAATGTTTGGTGATGTTATTTTTCATTTTCTATATTTAGAAAAAATCCTAAAATCATGCCGTTTTCACACAGGCCTAATAATAAGCACCACTTCTTGGTCCATGTATTTTATTGGGATTTTGCTTGACAGACCAACACAAAGTAGTAAGTATGTGTGAAGTGAAAAGAAAATGATACATGGTTTTGAAAATATTTAATAAATAAAAATCTTAAAAGTGTGGTATGCATTTGTATTTAGCCCCCTGTACTCTGGTACCCCTAAATAAAATCCATTGTGACCAATTCCCTGCAAAAGTCATCTAATTAGAAAATAGTAAATACACCTGTGTGTAATTTATTCTCAGTATAACTACAGCTTTTCTGTGAATCCCTCAGAGGTGTTAGAGAACATTAATGATCAAACAGTATCATAAAAACCAAGGAAAACCTCAGACAGGTTAGGGATAAAGTTGTGGAGAGGTGTAAAGCAGGGTTGGATTATAAAAAAAATAGCCCAAGCTCTGAACATCTCACAGAGCAGTGTTCAATCCATAATGAACCAAGACATGGCCATCCACTTAAACTGAGAGCCCAGACAAGAAGAGAAATTAGAGAAACAGCCAAGAGGCCTATGGTCCCTCTGGAGGAGCTGCAAAGATCCACCGCTCAGGTAGAAGAATCTGTCCACAGGACAACTATTAGTCATATAATCCACAAATTTGGCCTTTATGGAATAGTGGCAAAAAAAGCCGTTTTTGAAAGCAAGTAATAACAAATCCTACTTCCAGTTTACCACAGGCCATGTAGGGGACTCAGCAAACATGTGGAAGAAGGTGCTCTAGTCAGATGAGACCAGAATTGGCCTAAATGCAAAACACTATGTATGGTGGAAAGCTAACACTGCACATTAACCTGAACACACTGAACACACTTTCCACATTTTTATTTATTACAAATTTTGAAAACCATGCTTCATTTTCTTTTCACTTCACACATACTTGCTACTTTATGTTGGTCTATGACATAAAATCCCAATATTATATGTATATATATATATATATATATATATATATATATATATATAATTATTATTATTATTATGCAATATATATATTACATTTAGGTTTGTGGGTGTAACGTGAAGAGATTTGGAAAAGTTCAAGGGGTATGAATACCTTTCCAAGGCAATTTACATAGCACCACCATATAATGCAGAACTTTACAGACATCGTCTTCACTCACTGTCCCCAGTGGGGCTAACAATCCAGATTCCCTATCAGTATGCCATTGGTATGTGGGAGGAAACCTGAGTAAACTAATGCAAACACAGTGAGAACATACAAAATCCATACAGATATCGCCCCTATTTCCGGATTTAAACCCAGGACCCCAGTGCTGTAGGGCTAATGACTGAACCACTGTGCTGCACAATGGCAGATAATACATATACTAGCTTATCTACCCCCTCATGACCTCAGTATATGCCTAGAGTCCCTTCCAGTCTATTGTGTTTGTGATACATGGTGGCTGATTTAAAGCATATCCCTAATTGATGTTAACCCCTTCCCGACCAGCACCGTACATGTACGGCGCTGGTGCGGGGACATGACGCCCGCTCGCGGGTGCGGCGGGCGTCATGGCCGGCAAGTCTCTGCTGTTTCTAACAGCAGAGACTTGCCGCTACTTACCGCCATCGGCGGCGTCTTCTAGGCCCTTCTGATGCCGTGATCACACGTGATCACGGCATCAGGATGCGTCTGAACCCGGAAGTGTACGTGTGGCCAATCGGGGTGTCTGTACACAATATGAAAACTATAATCCTCGCTGGTGAGGATTACAGTTTTCAAAGTGCAATTCTTATTCTGGCCACTAGATGGCAGGCCAGGATAAGAAATGAGCAATTCATGGATTTATCCCAGTCTAGTAAATCCCTGATTGCTCATAAAGAAAAAAAAAACACAATATATCAGCTCATATTTGAGCTTAAAAATAGTCAGAAAAAAATTTAAAAAAAAATGTTAAAAAAATATATAAAAAATAAAAAAATATATAAAAGTTCAAATCACCCCCCTTTCCGTATAATGAAAAAATCAATACCTAAATAACAATAAATATAGACATCATGGGTATCACCGTGACCAAAAACGCCCATACTTTTAAAATATATTTAAAAAATTCCAATACGGCGAATTGTGTGGTGAAAAAAAGCGTCCAAATGGCGATTCGCCGTTTTTTGTCGCTTTTTTTTTCTAAAATAAATTAAATAAAAAGTGATCAAAAAGTCATACACACCCCAGAATGGTATCAATAAAAACTTCAGATCGCCCCGCAAAAAATGAGCCCCCATACAGCTCCGTACACATAAATACCAAAAAGTTATAGGGGTCAAGATATGGGGAAAAAAAAGGGCAACTTTCTAATTATTTTATCAAAACGCAGTAAAAACTATACATATTAGGTATTGCCGGATTCGTACTGACCAGTAGAATGAAAGTAACTGGTCAGTTTTAATGCACATCGAACGCTGTAAATAAGAAACCCGTAGAACTGTAGCGGAATAGCGTTTTTTTTGCAATTTCACCCGATTTGGAATTTTTTTCCCGCTTCCCACTACACCATATGCAATATTAAATGGTGGCGTTGGAAAGTATAACTTGTCCCGCAAAAAACAAGCCCTCATACAGCTATCTGAACCGAAAAATAAAACAGTTATGGCTGTTTGAAGGCAGGGAGCGCAAAACGAAAATGCATAACCGAAAAAACCTCCGGGGTTGAAGGGGTTAAGGCAAGTTGGCTGCCCCATAATCATGTTTAGGCAATAAAATAAAAAATCTACAATCTGAAAATAAAAACAGATTAAATAAAAGGATGTGTGTCAGAATAGGTGAAACATTGCCAAATGCTCTTATGGGGGAAGGGGCTTCCTTGTAAACAATGAGGCAAAAATACAAAAGGGAAATAAAGGAACTTTAAATCCATTAGTAAAATATCTGCTCTAGCCCATGTTTGGTCTTCTCAAAGGTGATATTTTAGAGAAATTTAACTCTATTACATTTATAACTAATAGTTGCAGAATACCCATTAATTCTAGGAACAATCTACTAGTTTGGCAAGTTGAAAGTAAATTTATATTTTCCTTGGGGTTTCTATATCAATTTGGGACCAACATAAGATGTATGAACTTGAGAAAAAAGTTGACAAGAACTAATGATATTTGATGAATTGTGAGATGTTTAGGGCAGTTCACTAGCACTTACCTGCATACAGTGAGGGGCTTAATGATGCTGGACCCAAATCATCATGTAAGATGCTGTGTTACAGATGACAGCCTTCATGAAGCATGGTCCTAAGTGAACTATCAGGGTTATTTTAATCAATGTCACATTAGTATATGACTGCTATTTTGTTCTTGTCATACTTTTTCTCCCTAGTTTCTGGATATTTTCAGCCTCATCTCTCTACGTGGTTACCTTCACCCTGCCTGTTCACCATTTCTCTTTTGCTTCCACCTCTCTCCTCTTATACCTCTGTATTTATATCTATTCTGTGCCTCTCTCCATCTCTGTTCCTGTACGCCAATGCAGGCACTTTCATCTGTTCCCTTGGGGACTGGATATGTCACCGCGGGATTTGCTTGTCCGCCTCTCATACAGTGGCAGAGCCCCATGGCTTTGACAAACCTCATTTAATTGGGAGGAAGCCAGGAGGGTTTGAAAGAACTCGCATGTCTACGAAACTCCTTTTATCAGGCATAATTTAAACTCTGCATGGAAAAAAAAACCTATATGTAGAAAAGAAAGTCAAACTCCCTCCTGCTGTGAAGCCCCCCTCTTCTCTCCGCAGATAGGCAGGTTGATATAAGATTCTATCTTTTTTATTTTTATAAAATTGTCAGTGTAGATTTACATTCTGTGGCTGTCTGCAGAGTGAAGAGGCATGTAGATATAGCTGTCCTTCACTGTCACGATCACTCCTCTGCCTCTGTTCAATATTTACAGGAGGTAAATTCAGATTTTCCTCTGTTCCATAAGTAGGATAATATCTCTTCATGGAAAATGATGATGGAAAAAAATAACAAGTACTTCTTTGTGGGTCTCCTATGGTGTGAACAGTGACAACTACCAATGCAGGTCCTTCAAGCATACATAGATAACAAATACTGTGTGAATCGAGCTTTTTGTTTTATAATATCTCATTATAAAATATAAAAGTGACTATCAAAGACAATTTCAAGCCAAAAACTACAAGCAGAGTTCTGGTGGGAAACTTGACCTTTCTACATTGAGGATTGACGAGGAAGTAGAAGGTTAGTTGGTCCAGTCTTGAATAGAAAATATTGTTTGCTTTTGGCAGGAGATGGACTTACCCCCATATTGTGTATTCTTCAATTTTGTGTCTAATTATGTCATTAATTGTATCTGACTTTATCATATATACAAAAAAATCAAGTGCCTTGTCTTGCAGAGTGCATATCAATGGGATTATAGGCATTTTTGTACATTTCCATTATATTTTTATCTTCCAACTTGCTTATTACAGCTCTGTACTTTGACAGTATACTTAAGAGATGACTTTCGGCCTTAGTCTAAGGCTGTTGGTGTTTTTTAAAAGTAAAACTTTTGAAGACATCATAAGAGGAAAAATGAATATCATGATTCCAAAGTATGTCTAAAGCCTTGATATTTTTTACACAGAAGCAATTTTTTATATCAATATCAGTCCTGTTGATGGGTGTCACTTGTCACTTATCTAAGGCTTTGGTGCACATACTGAATGGATGAAACGTAACTATGGTATGTAGTTAGCCATTAAAGTTTTTGGCCAGGTTTCATGTTGTGAGTCACCTGTAGTCAAGATGATCCACGTGGGGCCAGAATGTTGTGAAACCCTGTGATAGAACGTGATCACTGTGGGCACTACAATAAAAATATTGCTTACGTGAAAAATTGGTGACTATACACATTAGACTTCGGTTGGCCTACAGTTCTGTTCTTTTCTAAGCCACCTCTACACTTGTCCAACCCCATACATCTTCTGCACCCATAGATATTTAAAAACCACCATAAGCACATATGCACACAACTGTGTAATGGATCCATGCGTTACTGATTCATAGTATGGCAAGCATAAAAGTCTTGAGGCCCACTCTACAGTATACCTGTTTGCCACTGATTGAAGGCAACAAAATTTTGACTTACAGATTCCATATGAATCTATCAGATCTAGAATATGGGAACATGTTACAGAACCCCGGATGGAACAATAAGACCGTTAATAAGCATGTCATGTTTAGTCATGTTAATGCATTAATGGATGAATTCTTAGGAAAATTAAATGCTGATACAATGTACCGGGAAAGAAACCAGCATTTGCTTTTTTCCAGGGCATGTTCTGCGATGACTGGATACACCCTTGACTCCGATAAGGGTCAAGTGACAATAGTGGTGGATTGTTATCCCGTAAACAAGCTTTCATAAACAGTTATACTAATGAAGGGTTCATACAGATATTGGGCTTTATTCAAGTTTTCCAAAGCAGAAAGCCAATACCTTCATTAACATGCTGGCTAACGCATTTCTCTCCATCTGTCAGTGGTGTAATATTCCTAAAATATATATGAGAACTGGAGATGTCAGTATTAAAAACCATGTGTTAGGGAAACTTTTTTTTTTTTTTGGATCACAATGATGTGCTCTGTCTGTATAGAATGGTTGATGAGTAGTTTCAGAATTGGAATAGACCCTTTAAGCTCTTCAGCAGTTCCAAATGTTTACTTAAGATTTAGAAGCATAACTTCTCCATATGGATAAATGGAATGCTCCATTGGTTAAGGCTCCAAGTAATGAGAGAGCTGAAATCCTACACATTTATAGGAAGACATAAGTGGTAAACTGGCCCATTCAGGATTTAAGAGATAGCCCAAATAAAGAGTAGGCATGCTAGGAATTTATGGGGCAATCCTTCAAAGGATTATCAAGGGACCTCTGGAGATGTGATTAAGTCATTGCCATGTGTTCTGTATAGCTTTTTGTTAGTGTCTACCAATAATGAGCATTGACCTTCTCCTTGAAGAACTTGGGATGAGAAAATGTCTACCACCTCTGGGACATTTAGAGGAAGATTACAGGTGTATGGAATTTCCCCTGATAAGACATACTACCCAAAAGATAGGAATCATTAGACCACTCCTAAAGACAGTTGTATAACATGTCAGAACCAGATGTTATAAATTTACTCTCAACATCATTTCACAATGGAAATCCAGGAATATACTAGTGCATCTTTCCTTAGGGTAAATTCAACATATAATAAATAATACTTCTGTCTTTCCTATTTTAATAATATATTTGTAGTCATCACTGACCATTTAACAAATAGAAATGGTGGTGATGATGTTCCTCTGAGTTTCTCCTATGGCAATTCTCAAACCTGTCCTTGGGACAAACGGGCAGAATAGCTTCCACAAAATGGTCACCCAAAATATTTATTGGGAGACCTCAACAAAGTATGCTATGTATGCTAATGAGAATATGGGGTGACTTCTTTCTTTTCAGCCAATCAGTGAGACCAAAAAGAACTACCAGACCCATTAGAAATGTTATGCTTCTAGAAAGTCTAATAGTGTCTTGTTATCCATACCCCTTCTGGTTAAGGGTTACTTTGTTTTCATAAAACTTCATGGAGACATGTCAGAGACTGTTAATCAGTGAGGACTGGGTGCTGATAACTCCTCTGATCTAGAACGCAGAGATACAAGCTATTGTAAGTTATCAGCATTTTATTTAAAGGGGTATTCCAGTTTTTTATTATTTGTTTATATAATAGGAAATCATGCAATTTTCTAATATACATGTATTTAAAATTCTGCATTCGTACACTTCTTATATCAGAAAGTTGACCCCTATATGCAGTAGAATGGTATAGCCCTTGTATCAGTCCTGTGTAATGTATCCCTGGCCTAACTGAAACATGGCATCAGTCATGTGACATACTTCACATCATATAATCCCTTACATTCAGTAATCAGCAGTGTTACATGACATACATGTGCTGGATCAGCACACAGGACACATTCATATGATAAGGACTAGTAATGAAATAATTATTTTTATTGTGATTATTACAGTAACTACATCACTGAGTGTATTTACATGACTTCATGTCTGTAGGTTATTTGTAAAATGGCTGCCTGTAGGTAATGTTGTCATGTTGTTAATAAAGGGTAAAAAAAAAAAAAACAAACAAACATACACAACATATACTAGATCTGTTTCTACACAGGTAGTAGTACTGTATGCACTGTACATGTTCTGTTCCTGTACAGTTCCTGTTCAATGCACTACTATTCGCGTGTTAGATACCTGGGCAGTTAATTGAAAGCCAAGACGCTTGTGAGCGTCACATGATGACTCACATAACTGATGTCATATTTAGTCCTATCCACCTCACCTATGGATGCATTTTACAGGACTAAAATGGTCCGTACCACTTTTTGTTTTCGGGACAGGATACTGTATGGATATAATAAACATCTACAAGCAAAATGTTAAACATATGTATATTGGAAAATGTTCAACATCCTATTCTCTACATAAATAAATGTAATCATTAAAACCAGAATACCTCTTTAAGGACCCATTCATATGAACGCATGGCCACCGCGCCCGTGCTGCGGACCAAAAAAGGCTGGTCCGCAAAACAAGGCACCGGCAGCATGAACTCCGCATCGCCGGTGCGGATCCATTGACTTGAATGTGTCCGCGATCTGCAAGATATCTTTTGCGGTGTGGAGGCACGGATCAGAAGGTCTTCCGAGGCTTTCGGGTCTGTGCCTCTGCACTGCAAAAGATAGGACAGTCGGACAGCATTATAGACTTATTGGTTAATATACCAAACTGACAATGAGGAAAAAAGGGGTATCATCACATGTAATCTCACATCTAGATTCCAATACCGTACCCATGGCAGTAACTAAGGTATGCCCTTAAACCAATAAAATTCCTATAATAAATGTGTTGATATATCAATCAAATTTCTTTAAAAATAATATTCTTTATTGAAAATACAGTGATCAGATTAAAAATGAATCCCTCACTGGAGAACACAGCATCCCGTCAAAAGAACAGAGGGGAGGTAACAGAGGGGAGTAAAGGAACAGAGGTGAGGTAACCAGTTGGGGGTGTGTACCTGCACAGACTGACTCTATCCAATCAGTGCTGCCATGTTCAGACTGTGCAGGTACACACCCCCAACTTGTTACCTCCCCTCTTACAGAAGGCTAATAGCAATTCATTCATAACTTCTAGTGCAAATAATAAAGGAATGGCACAACATACAGACATAAGAATAGATGTTCCAGAATTGCTATTACATGGGGAATGCATGAAGCTATTAAAAGAGGCATGTCAGGAGAGGTGAAAGGTCCTCTTTAATGCATTAAAACTATGTCTTAAAAGGGCTATCTGAGATCATTACAAATCTTGGAAAATCCCTACAATGGCTTAAAATAAAAAACACTATTTACCCATCGCCGTTGTCCATCGCCGTTGTCTGCAGCACTCATCTGGTACTCCCACAGTGGTTTGTTTTAAAACCAAAGTGGCGACCTGCCTGGTTACAGCATGTGGTCTACAGTGGTCTACAGCTAAGGACAGAGGTTGGCTGCATCTGTGAAATGCTCAATCCAGGCATGTCAATATACATGTCACCGACCAATTTTTAAAACATTGTGGGCTGTTTTTAATTAGCACGGACAACCACTTCAAGGCATAGTACAGCAACACAGATTTTCACACATTACTTAGCACTTAGCACTTTAGGTTAAATTATGGACTTGATGTCGCAGTATTTGGCATTATGCATGTATATTTTTGGTCACTGGCACTGCCCTTTAGTTATTTTATATAATGATGCATTGTTTGGTCACTTTATCCCCTCCTTCCCCGGGATGCCGATTTTTTCTCCATTGTGGGATTCATTTTTATGTTTATTCTGTTTTTATTAAGTATTTATGAAATATAACATATGAGAGCCATCAAATAGTTGAACAAGCATTCCATGGGGTCTCACAAGACCCAAATTCACAGAAAATGGTGCACTACAACGGTGAATGCAATTGAAAATATATAGCTAACCCTCACACTGATGTTAAAATGAGACTTTCGCCAATATATTCTTATATCAAGAACATACCGGAGCCCGAGCACCCCGACAAGGTATCTCAAATGGCACGGGACCTAACGCTAACCCTACTATGGTATAGGTAATTGCAGATAGGGGCATGAAGTCCGACACACAGCGACCAGCTCCCAGTTACCTCCAGGGTGAAATCACACATACGATGGGAGGGGGGCGGAGGCTGTGAGTCCCTCTTAACCCTGACGTCATGT
Organism: Rhinella marina; assembly: GCA_900303285.1. Classification (NCBI taxonomy): domain Eukaryota; kingdom Metazoa; phylum Chordata; class Amphibia; order Anura; family Bufonidae; genus Rhinella; species Rhinella marina. Next base: position 79,750 of record ONZH01002055.1, read on the forward strand.
GACCCAGGCTGCAAAGGTGCACCTGAATGTTGCCCATTAGTCAAATCAAGGCACATTCAACCTGGAGTTGCCACACCTCCAGGTATAAATGTCCAAACACAATCACAGAAAAAAAAGTCTAAAATGGCAGAAAATGCTCAAAAACCCCAAATGCTGTTGCGCATTTATAACCGGGGGAGCAAATCCTGCACATGTGGTCCGCTGCTGAACGTAATCCCCAGCAAAAATGCATACAATGGAGGATGCCTGCAGCGGACCACATGTACCATAACAACATCCTACACAGGATAGCCAAATGTGCGGATGTGACAAACTATACAAAACAAAAATTCACAGAAAATGGTGCACTACAACGGTGAATGCAATTGAAAATATATAGCTAACCCTCACACTGATGTGCTCCCCCAGTTATAAATGCGCAACAGCATTTGGGGTTTTTGAGCATTTTCTGCCATTTTAGACCACTTTTTTCTGTGATTGTGTTTAGACATTTATACCTGGAGGTGTGGCAACTCCAGGTTGAATGTGCCTTGATTTGACTAATGGGCAAAATTCAGGTACACCTTTGCAGCCTGGGTCACATGACGTCAGGGTTAAGAGGGACTCACAGCCTCCACCCCCTCCCATCGTTGTGATTTCACACTGGAGGTAACTGGGAGCTGGTTGCTGTGTGTCGGACTTCATACCCCTATCTGTAATTACCTATACCATAGTAGGGTTAGTGTTAGGTCCCGTGCCACTTGAGATACCTTGACGGGGTGCTCGGGCTCCGGTATGTTCTTGATATAAGAATATATTGGCGAAAGTCTCATTTTAACATCAGTGTGAGGGTTAGCCATATATTTTCAATTGCATTCACCGTTGTAGTGCACCATTTTCTGTGAATTTTTGTTTTATATAGTTTGTCACATCCGCACATTTGGCTATCCTGTGTAGGATGTTGTTGTGGTACATGTGGTCTGCTGCAGGCATCCTCCCTCCATTGCAGGGGCGTAGCTATAGGGGGTGCAGAGGTAGCAGTCGCTACCGGATCCAGGAGCCTGAGGGGGCCCAAAAACCCTTGTGCCGCATAAAAAGACACACAGAGCACTAAGGGGAGGGGGGCCCAAGCTGAACTCTTGCACCAGGGCCCATGAGCCTTTAGCTACGCCCCTGCTCCATTGTATGCATTTTTGCTGGGGATTACGTTCAGCAGTGGACCACATGTGCAGGATTTGCTCCCCTGGTTATAAATGTGCAACAGCATTTGGGGTTTTTGAGCATTTTCTGCCATTTTAGACCACTTTTTTTCTGTGATTGTGTTCTCGCAAGACCCATACAGATATTGCAACAAATAGTGATGTAAATCAGGACTGCTCGTTCTGCACACTAGCATGCAACAATGTGCAATTACATATTGAGTCAAAGTCATTTTGTAGATAATAAACAGCGCTAACTGCAATAAAATGTAAAACTGCAATAAAATCTATCTTCTAATTCCTGTTATTTCGGGACGTTAATGGGTCTTATATACAAACCCATAAAATTAAAAAAAAGGGGGGGGGAGGGAAATAGGGAAGTCATGTGTGGAGAAGGGTCATGATCACCCGCCTAGCCTCTACATGCTAAGGGTCACAGCATGTTCCGACACTCAGGAGAATCCAGGAAAGTGAGCAGGGGGTAGAATTTGCTCATAAATATCTCTGATGGGATTCATTTTTAATCTGATCACTGTATTTTCAATAAAGATTAATATTTTTATAAAAAATCATTGGTATATCAGCCCAATTTTGTAAGAATTTAATCATCACATAGTTTATGGCTGAAAAAAGACATATGTCCATCCAGTTCAGCCTGTTATCCTGCAAAGTTGATCTAGATTTTGAGGGGTACTATGTCCTTGGGAAGAGGGTGCCTTAGTCAGCATGAGGACACTTATAGGCCATACACGCTTCTCTGGAATTCTGGGAAGAAAGGGATGCAAATGAGCTATTAACAAGCTCTGCCTCTAAATGCCGCCAGATGTAAGGCAGCTGTCCTATAAGTCAATGTTCAGCTCTTTAAATAAGCCTTGAGACATGACTCAGATATTAAATAGGCCAGCAACTCATCTGCAGACAGCTATTTCAGGGTGATTGCCCCTCATCAGAGCAGAGTGTACTGTCTTAACTGGAAGAGAGGCCTAAGTCATTATTTACTATTTACTAGCTCTCCTTGGGGAGAGAGCTTCTTAGTTGGCGTGAGGCTATACATGCTCCTTTGGAATACTTGTGAAGAAAGGGATGCAACTGAGCTCTTAACAAGTTCTGCCTCTAATGCCAGCAAATATAAGGCAGCTGATCCAGGGGAATGCAAAAAACCCTCATGAGGTCGAAGCCAATTTTCCTCATTTTGAGGTAAAAAATTCCTTCCCAACTCCAATCAGAATAACTCCCTGGATCAATGACCCTTCTCCAGAAATCTAGTAACTATAACCTGTAATATTACATTTTAGAAGTTGAGATAAAACTAGACATTTCTTAATGAACTGTGCATACAGGAAGTCTCTAATACTCTTCTATTATTGCTCTTTTTTATGAACAGAAGTAGTCATCCCATCATCAGACACAGGCTGTTTTATGGCAGATTGTATCTGTCGGTTCATTGTCAGAATACTGACTAATGCAGACAGTAAACCGACTACAGCAGGGAACGTAAATGCTCTATTAATGGATCCTTCTTCTCATTTTGGATTTCAGAGGATTGATGCAGTTCTCTATTGTATAAGAACATTTTCTTCACAACTGAACCTAGATTTTAAAGTGTTTTTCTGGATTTTCAAAAACCCCATCAATAAGCCATATTGGTGAGCGGCTACGTTCAGGTTTTCTGATTAAGTTTTTGAAACCAATATCAGGTGTGGAAAATAGGCAGGAAAATATTAAAGAGAAATATTACTTTTTTTTAATACATTCCTTGTTTTCACTTCAAAAACTACACCAAAGAGCCTGAGCGTGTGGCTTTATCCTTACATGGATAGCTTGTTGATTCCAAAGGGCATCTTGCAATGATTCATTTGCCCTGAGATGGCTTACAGCAGATCTCTGGGTGTCCTGAGACCTCTTATGATCAGCATATTTTCAGCAGGCCCTTCTAACAAAACAATATTGTCCAGTGGAACAGTCCTAGATTTGTATTAGAAACCTTTTCGTAAAAGATTGTATCTACCATTTACTAAACATTTTCTCGGAAATCTGACCCTTACGGTCAGCTATCATATCCATAATGCAAAAATGCAAACTGTCTATGCAAGCAAATGAGTCACTTTTTTAGGACTGTATGTATATTACTGCTAGAAAGAACTTACCTGAGCTTTACACACTGCTAAACAAAATCACATTTCTGTTATGGTACATTTTTAGGTATGGCCAACCACAGAACTCAATAGAAGATCTTCCATACCTCTTTCTAATGATAGGGAAAAAAGCACCAGGAGAGGTATAGAGTGGACTCTCATTGCATTCATTGGAGGCCATCTGGCACCAGGAGAGGTATAGAGTGGGCTCGGCATGCATGTTGGTACCTGCAATCCTTGGATTGAATGGAGGCCATTTTGGCACCAAAAATGATAAAAAGCAGAGTGGACCCAGCATGCATGTGGAACCTGCAGTCCCTGAATTTTATGGTGGCTGTTATGGCACATAACAGGTAGCATTTAGTGTTAGGTTCCCGTCTTACAGAGATCGCCTTGACGTTTGGCAGACGGGCCCAAATAATTTTGTACAAAATGTATTTGCCAAGAATCTCAAACTTACAAAATAAGCGTAGCATTAGCACCAGAATACTTTCTATTACTGTGGCGTTTTTGTACTTTATTTGGTTTGCAGTGCTGTTGCATTGTATTTTTTTCCTTTGTGTTTCTAGCCACGGCAGCGTGCACCTGCACACTGGGATGTGCTGACTGACCCCCTTTTTCTTTGCTCCTTCTAATGATAATAATAATCTTTATTTATATAGTGCCACCATATTCTGCAACACTTTACAAATTATGGTATAGATGGTAACTGTATGTTTGCCCTGCAGAAACACTATTAGGAGACTACAAATGTGGCTCAGTGCTTGCTGGGATTTTGGCTTTTTAGCCTGACCCACTGAATCAGAAAACTGTGAGAAACAAATGGATGTGAATCGGGGTGTCACGCGAGGTCGGCGTCGCGCTCCCTCTGCACGACATCGCCGGACCTCTCCGCCCCCCTAGAGACGAGCAATAGGGAATTGAAGTGCTGGTCTTGTCAGCCAGCACTTCATGAGTTAATTCTCTGTTTGGGTTTAGCCATGTGGTGCTGATCACACCACATGGCTACTTTGCATATTGTTTGGACAGCTTGCTCCGCCTCAGGTCATGTGATGCTGGCCACATCACATGATCCTGGGTGGGCTATTTAAAGATGGCAACTGCCTCACTCAGATGCCTGTGATTAGTTTATACTTTTGATCAGTGCTTGTGCGACCTTGTGTTTTGGATTTGCTATTTGGACTCTGACTTTGGACTTGGACTTGGACCTCTCTTCTCTTGACCCCTGGTATTTACGCTATCTCCTGTGTTTGACCCGGCTTGCTGACTACTCTATCATTGTGTTTGTTCCGTCTGTGTTTTGTCTCTCCCTGTGTTCCCTTTCCCTCCCTCTGCACTTACCCAGTATAGGGAACGTCTTTGTGGTTGTCCGCGGCCGCCTAGGGCCGTTTGAGGCAAGTAGGTAGGGAAAGAAGGGGGGTTTCAAGTACAGGGCACACCTTCCCTTGTCTCCCCCGTGACACGGGGCTTATTCAAACATCCGTATTATGGCTCTGTATTGAACTATAGGGATACCGACAAAAGTTCAAGTTCCTTGATACAGTTTTGGAAGACAAAACCATGAGTGAATTGAAAAAAAGAGTAGTATCTTTCCTTGACACTTTATCTCCTTTGATGATCCCGATTTTGGCTTTCGAAACTGTATCTGGAAAACTGAACATTTGGCCCGTACCCTTACAAGGCTTCCATAGACGTGTGTGAGCCCTGTATTGTACCTCTATACACCGTCAGTTTCATATGGAGACATACTGAGGATTTTTTCCCATGAGACTCTGTGCAAATCCTACAGAAACAAATTGTTTCATGCTCCATCAGATGCAGAATATGCAGAGAACATGTCTATAGGGAAGAATATTTCTTTGATTGTTCAGCAGTGCCCAGAAGTTACTGAGAAATATATCATTTAGTAAAATTCTAGATTTTCCCCTTATATGGAATGTCAAAAAGCATTCTTTTGTGAGAAAGTGTACAATTTGGTTGCTTCATTGATACATATAATGCAGGGGCGTGCAGTAAAACATACCATCAGATAGCTGGTAAAGTTGACAAGGCAATGTACTGAAAAATTTATGAAGAAGGGCATCTTCAGCAGAAATCCTTTTACGAGGACAACCTTTCAACATCTTATAAGCAAGATCTTCAGCCCCCATAGTTCTACTCAATCTGGAAGAACAAGATGAGATTGATTCTTTTATACTATAATAGAGACTTGATATTAAAGGGGTTATCCCATGATTAATGTAAACAATGAAAATCAGACATCATATAGTACATGACAATCTCTAACAAAGCTAGAACCAGCCCTGTACCTCACATAGATCTGCAGATTCCACCTTTATTGCACCAATTGCTCTGATAGATTTATATGAAGCTGGCAGCTCGGGGGAAGGTGGGATGGTCCTTTTTGCTGCAGCTTTCTCCCTATCACAGCTCAGGAGGCAGCTGAAGGATGAAAGTGAGCATGTGCGTCCACCTCAGTGAGGTGGACAGAGAAATAAGAAAAAGAACAAACAGCAGGTGGCGCTATATAGATACATTTTATTGAAAACCTCAGTGGCTATACTAAATTTTTAATTATATGTAATTACAAAAGTATTCAGATCCAGATGCTGGTTTAAAAACTGTAAAAAAAAAAAATTTCTGGGACAACCCCTTTAAGCAAACCATAATATTCCATGAATTACTATTACACAAATGTAATTGACTATAAATTATCAACTATTTTAGTATTCATTTGCTACTTGAACTTTTAGTATTTAGTACTGCATATCACAAAATATGAATTCAATATTACAAAAATATCCTGTGGCAAAACATAGTGACATGATGCAGTAGTTAGGCAAAAAGAAACCAGTTAAAGCCTGTAATTGGCATTTAGAGGAATTACAATAGTAAGGTATACGATTTTTTTTAAATCAAACTTATGGTCAACAATTGGCTCCTGGTTCAATATTCATAAAATACAGACAAAATGACAGACACGTTATACTATTTTACAGCAACTCTATGCCTTTACATAGCATTCTGTATATCAGAATATTATAAGCATTTCTAAAGGGACACTTGCATCATAAAGGGGTATTTATTAAACTCAATATTCATAGAAAACAATTTTTTTACTGTTTTTTTTTCATTTTGGCAGTATTATACCATTGAAAATGAAATACAAAATTTTGTCCTGTAGCAGTCAACACATAGAAAACCAATTCCTATGTAGATACATTGCTATTTTACAGCTGCTGTGAAGGAAATGTGTTATCTGCTAGTATAATAGTAGACAGTAGAATTTGGATAACAGTATGACAGCTATATTCTTCTCTTTATAGGCCTAGATAAAGATGCCCACAGAAAAGCATTGCATGTATAAGTGTAATGCATTAATTGAGTCACTACAAGGGAACTCTCTTTGCCTTCACTTATGGTCTCGGTTATTATATATATATATATATATATATATATATATATATATATATATATATCCAGAAATCCATACAACTGTTTTATATTATTATTATTATTGTTAGTATTATTAATAATATTAATAATAATAATAATGATAATAATAAATACATTGAATATTCGCATATAGGCTGTTAATATGTTATAAAAAATAATGGCAGTGTTCTTTTAAGAATCCGATCAACTTTTGAGAGTAAATACAGAGATTTGACCTGCATGAGGCTGATGCTATGACTGGTTTGAATTAAAGGGAACCTGTCATCACCTTTATGCTGCCCATACTAACAGCAGAATAAAGTAGAGACAGGTGAGTTGATTTCAGTGGTCTGTCATTTATAAGTTAAAAGTAAGTGGTTGCTGAGAACCAACATCACAAACATTGTACACTGGGCCTGGAAAAGAGTCAAATCTTCATGAGAAGAGTCATGGTTATTCATGAATTCCTGCTCTCCCTGCCCACCTGCTGATGACTGACAGTCTTCTACCTAGTTTTCTCACTTTCTCTCTAGGAGAGAACTGCCAATCATCAGCAGATGGGCGGGAGATCAGGAGATTAGGAATAACCATGACTCTTCTCAGGTAGATTTGACTCTTTACAAGGCCTGTGCTGCAATGATTATGATGCTGGTTCTCCGTAACCACTTACTTTTAGCTCATGAGTGACACACCACTGAAATCAGCATTACTGTAACTAATTTATGCTGCCCTCAGTGAGGTCTGCATAAAGTTGATGACAGGTTCCCTTTAAGAGGGACAAATGACTTTATGGAAATATTCAGCTAGCAGAGAATAATTATGAAATATCAAGAATCATTTTCAGCTTGTCAACATAGAGAGGTAAGTAAAAGCTAGTGTAGCATAGGATTTCTATATGCAAAGAGGTATCTCCCAAAAAAGAGAACCATCTCACTAGCACCACCTATTGGAAATGACCCTCAGTCAAAATACGACTTTCCAACAAGCCTTGGAATTTGACAGGGGATTATAGCCAAGCCAGATGTCCATCTGTAGACATCAATATGGGGTAGAATTGTGGCTGGCTCAGTGCAATGCCTTGGAAGAAGTTTAGGTAGAGTGCTGAATCTCCTTAAAGAGACCCCTGTGTCGAGATTTAATGGCAATGCTCCATGGGAAATGACTATCCAAGGCATCGTACTGAGTCAGGCAGAATCCTACTCCATACTGATGAGGGCGCTAGTGAGATGGTTCTTTTCCTTGGGAGATACCCCTTTGCATGCCCGTTTCCCATAGAGCATTGCCAATAAATCTCCATACCATGGAATACTTCCACTAAGTCCCCATACAGGATTTAGCAACCTGCCTATAGTGATTTCTAGCAATAGATTGGTTGTCCTGGGGGTTGTGAATCCAAGATGCACAGCAGCTGGGTATTAATTTCATGTGAACAACTCCATTTAATAGACAAAACATAAAACAGGGGTTTCAGACCACTGAAACCAAGAAGAAATGACATTTTGTTTGCAGTAAAACACAATAGATCCCATTTATCAGCAGCTGTCAGAGGTCTGTAATGTAGAACAGCTTCATCTGGCAGTGGCACACTTCCAGCTTTGTGACATGGAATTTCGAATCACTATCCAATGTAGTTAGATAAAGTCTGACCTAAGCTTATCAAGTTTCTTAGGTATCCTGGGTATGTGTGACCAAGTCATTGAAAGAATCCATTAAGCGTGACTTCAAAACAATGTATAAGGAGCTCTGAGGGCTTATCTTATTAGTCTGGAACAAATGAGACTATGCCTAATACATGCTGCTCAAGTGGATTTATCACCCAAATTCAAGTGTTTATTTAGGAGAGCATAATACAGTTCAATCTTCTGGTGCAGGATACAATCTTATCTTTTCTTTAATATCATATACAGAAGATGATGATGGCACTTAAATTAATCATGTCTGAGAACATGTAAAGAATCCAGCCTAAACTCGTAATTGTTGAAGTTTTTCTTGCGACAAATGTATCAAATGTTGCACTTAGGCAACGTTTACATATGCAGCCAGCATTTCAGTATTGTATTTCAGGAGAGAAACAGAACATCGACGCTGGCATAGCTGGCCATCAGCACAGCCCTTCGGATCCCATCCACTATAATGGTGTCCGTAGGGTTTCCAGCATTCATGCCGGCAGAGCAGTGTGCATGCGTGGGTCCAGGTACTATTCTAGCTCTGGACCTATCCCTATTTTCACCCAGACAGCCCCTCCAATGATCTCCCTTGCCCTGCACGGTATTGCTCAGGGTAAGGGCTATTTGTTTATATTTTTTACACTGCTAGGTGTAAAACCTTATGTGTTTGTGTTGGAGGCACAACAACCGGTGTTGCTTAGTACTTGGTACTGATGCTGCACGCTGCCCCTCCGACCGAGAGGGATGCCGGAACTGTCATTGGATGAACCTTGGTTCAGGAGTCAGAGGTGGACTGGGAACTTAAAGTGGCCCTGGAAAAAAAAATAAAAGTGGCCTCATGTTGTAAGCGTGTCCAATTTGACAGAAGGCGGGGCAAGACAAGTAGTAGGGTCAACAGAAATAGGTGGGGCCACCAATACTAAAGTGCAGCACAAAATACCGCACCCGCAAAACCAAATACCTCAGTGCAGCACAAAACACTGCCCTATCACCATACTGAGAACGGTGATAAAGTTGAATTCAGGAGGGCACTTATCTTGTCCAGACACATAATTACCTCATACTCCTAGCATTAATTAAAGCTGAGAGCATTAGATCATTATGTACCTGGTCAGCGGCCGTGGGGAGGGCTCGGGGGGCCCTCTGGGCAAAGGCCCATCAGGAAATTTCCCTGTATGGTCTATGGCCAGTCTGCCCCTGAGGTGAGTAGTTCTTTGTCTTTAGGGCATCACCTCATTTTTTTTTTACGGTCCTACCACTGTGTGTGTGCTCTCCTCATGTGACCAAAATACAACACAAAACACACAAAAAACCCCCACTTGTATAAAACACGTATTTTATGATGTTTTTTTGCAAGCCCTGTTTTTCTAATGTCCAAAAATATTTGTGTGTGAAAGATGCTCAAGACTGGAATCACACATGCAGTTGTTGTGAAAGTTTTGTTTTTGCAATTATTTAAGCCAAAGCCAGGAGTGGATATAAAAGAAGGAAAAATATAGTGGAAAGCCTGAAGCTCCTGTGTTTGGGCCAAAAGAAAATAATCAAAAACTGCATGCATGATTCCAGCCTAAGGCCTCCTTCACATATAAATGTGATTTATTTATTTTTTACTGCTAAAAAAAGCAATAAAACTGAATGCAGATTCTTTTTTTTTTCCATATCACGTGTTTTGTTTTTTGTGACATTTTTGTGTTAAGATGTAAATTTTTTTTCAGGTATTTTTTCCCTATAGAGAAGGGAATCGACTTTCAGCTAAAGGCCCTTTTAGACGGGCCGATAAAGTCTCCCTGAACGAGCGCCGATCAGCGACATCGGCGCTCGTTCAGGGAGCCTTTACACGGCCCGATGAATCGATCGCCGGGCCGCACGAGTGATCGCTGTATCGCTCGTGCGGCCTGGAAGCTCCATGCTGTCAGGCGCACATCGCCTGTTTACACAGGGCGATGTGCGCCCGACAGATCGGATCTTTTGGTTTTTACAAAAGATCCAATCAGCCGACGAACGAGCGTTTTGCTCGTTCGTCGGCTGATTAGGGCCACTTTTACACGGGCCGATTATCGGCACTAGCGTTCCTAGGAACGAATTTTCGGCCGATAATCGGCCCGTGTAAAAGGACCTTCACATGGACCAAAAATTCATGTGCAAAAAAGAAAAAGTAGATAAAAACCACAAAAGAGCAGAAAAACTCAATAAATGATGCTATTTATAGAAAAGGCAGTTGAAATAACCTATCTGAAGACAATAGCAGCACATGCTATAATAAACTAATGAACAGACTAAGATTAATATACTCTGCCAAAACCTATGGCGTCTGCTCACATTACAAACTCGCCTTGGATTTGCAGAACATATGAAGCAATTTAAATAATCAGAACTTGATACAGACCAATTTAACGCCCAAACTGCCTTCATTCACAAACTACAAAGAGTCAAAGATTTTTGCACGCTCCTTCATTTCCTGTTTTTTTAAGCTTTTTGGGATTTGTGTTGCCTTTAAACTTGATCTTTTAAACGATATATATTTTTTTTGTGCATCGCAGCACCTGATAAGAATATAAATCCCTAGAAAAGCCAAGACTTTCCTTTGAAGTTGTGGTCTTTAAAATGGTTTGGCCGCTGGAAACCCCTGAGGGCGTATGTTTTTCTTCTTTTCCTTTCAACCTTTTCCCTTGAATAGCTGAAGCGCTGGATCATTTTATGGAGGACTGAAAATTGTCTGCAAAAGAGCGAGTGACAACTGCACTGAAAACAGGGGTCATAGCACCAATTGTGTCCTGGGCCCCTGTCCTTCAGCTCAAACACAATGCTGGTATTATTGGCAGGAACAATTGCAGTGAAGACAAGAAATTAGTACTCCTTCTTCTGGGCAGGTCTGTTCTAAAACCCTTTCTAGACTGTGATAGCTGCAGATGTTACTTCCCTTCCGTTGAGCACTTTCATTCTGATTGCGCTGCATTTTTACCAACCTTGATATGAAGTGTTAACCTATTCTTTTCTTGTGGTATGAATGAACCACCTGCAATGTGCTGCAAAGGAATGAATTTAAAAAGTCTCTATATATCTAATATAACTAAAGCACTACAGATAATCCAAAGTAAAAAAGTAATATTTACCAACATTGGCAATGATTTACAGTGGGTGAAAATATTTGTTGGGATGGAGGCTGCATTATTCGGCTGCCATTTTGAAATCCACCATATTGAATTTAGCTCAGGTTTTTCCAGTGGGAAGGGGGTCATGTGATATATCAATCTTGGCTAGAATTTACTCAGAAACACACTGGAAGTGTCAGTCTTGACCTATATTTCAATGGTTCTGGCAGGCTGTTCCAGAGCTTCTGGAACTATCTGGGACTGGAAGGCATTCCGGCAACAACCAGCAATGATAGATCCAGATTGCTCCGGCAGCCGCAAGCTGTTCTCTGCCGGAGCACCCAGCCAGAACTATACCAACAGTGTGAAACAAGAGTCATATTGCGCAATGGCTCACCTAAAATAGTGAATCCGAATGGCTATGCTCAACAGGCTGGAAAAGGTTACAAAACCATCCACAGTCAGATTGTGTACATATGGAGGAAATTCAAGACCAATTTCACCTTCCCCAGGAGTGATCGACCAACAAAGATCATGCCAAGTTTATGATAAGAGTCCATGAGGTCACAAAGGAAACCAAGGTAACCTTTAAGCAACTAAAGGTCTTTTTCATATTAACTAATGTTAAAGAGGTTGTGTTAAGTTCTAAAGTTATCCCCTATCCACAGAATAGGGGATGAACAACTGATTAGTGGGGGTCTAACTACTAGGTCCCCCATAGATCCCGAGGACAGAGGTCTTGATGTTTTGGAGTGGCAGGTCGAGCATGTGTCCTGCAGCTTGTGTCCTGCAGTAATTCTCTATGGGACCATTGGAAACTCATGAGTGCTGTACTGAGCTATCTCTGGTAGCCCCATAAAGAATTAATCCATCAGATCAGAGGAATGGGATTTCCATTCTAAGGATTGGTGGGGGTCCCAGCGGTCAGTTAGACCTCCACCAATCAGTTAGTTATCACCTATCTTGTAGATAAGGGATAACTTCAAAACTTGAAGCCCCTTTAATGTTCAATGCTTTCACCACCAGGAGGACACTGAACAACCATGGTGTGCAAGGCAGGACTGCAAGAAGAAAGCCACCGCTCTCCAAAAAGAACATTGCATCTGGAAAAGCCTATATAGGAGGCTATAGGAGCATTGTTTTGTGGATGGATAAGAACATTTTTTATTTAAATGAGAAGTGTTATGTTTTTGGAAAGGAAAACACTGCATTTCATCATAAACTTGTCATCCCATCTGTAAAACACAATGGTGGGAGTTTCATGGTTTGGGCCTGTTTTGCTGAATCTGTGCAGGACGGCTTGCCATCATTGACGGACAGGGGCGGATTGGCCATAGACCTTACAGGGAAATTTCCCTGTGGGCCACTGCCCTGGGGGCCGCCTGAGCCAAGTTTTTGGGGATGTATCTTGTTCTGCTGGCAGTATTTTGTGAGGAACTGTGGTATTTGGCTCTGTTGGGGTGGTATAATGTGCCACAATATGGTATTGCTGGCCCTACCTTCCATCAATCTGGACCAGACTTCAAAACGGGGCCACTTTTAGGATTTTTTCCAGGGCCACTTTAAGTTCCCAGTCCGTCCCTGTTGACGGAACATTGAATTCTGAATTATACCAGCAAATTCTAAAGAAAAATGTCATGACATCTGAGTCATCTAAGCACACAAGTCATTTTACCAAAGAATGGCTAAAGAAGAAAAAGGGTATGGCTACACGGCCACATGTATCGCGCAACAAGTTATGGTCTAATCCTCAGATTTCTGTCACAGGTTTTCAGTTGTATATGCTGCAGAGCTGCCTTCTGATGTGGCCCCAGTCAATGTGATCAGACCATGAGAGGTCACCCAGTGTGTTTTTTTGTGCAGTTTCCTTGTGGAAACCATTGCAATAATGAGCATGTTAATAGTTTTTTTCAAATCCACACACAGAAAAATCGATCTTGAATGAACTACAGTGCAGATTTTCATTACAATGAATAAATGTAGACTGGGAACGTTTTCCACATAGATTTTAGACATGGAATTCAGGAGCTAATAAATCCCCATGTTGGCTATATTTTTGAGGGGGCCATATTTTTGAGGGGGCTCTAAGGCCCTTCTGCCATAAGCCAATACCAGTATTATAAATGGCACATGGTATGTGTGGAGCTTGTTATAGACTTTGCATTGGGCTCAGGAGCATGGACCTGACGTCTGAACTACAGAGCAACAAAAAGCATAATTATGAGATAGGTATCAGGGGAGACTTAAAGAGGTATTCCAGTTTATATATATATATATATATATATATAATAGGAAGTCACACAATTTTCTAATGTACATCTATTTAAAATTCTGCATACATACCTTTCTTATTTCATGCAGTTGGCCCCTATATTCAGTAAAATAATATAGCCCATGTATCTGTCCTGTGTAATGTATCCATGGCCTAAATGAAACATGGCATTGGTCATGTGACTCTCCACATCATATAATCTCGGACATTCAGTAAGCAGCAGTGTTACATGATATGCAGGTGCTTAGAAAGCAAATATGACACATCCATGTGATAAATAGGACTAGTAATGGAATCATGTTTTTAATGTAGTTATTACAGTAACTACATTACTGTGTGTATTTACATGGCTGTCTGTCTGTAGGTGACTTGTAAAATTGTCGCCTGTCTCTGGGTGATATTGCAAAATGGCTGCCTGTCTCTACGTGATGTAATGTTAATAAAGTTTAGAGTAAAAACAAACACAACACACAGATATGTTTCTACACAGACACTGACAGAGATTATGAAATATTGCTGCAGGTGGTAGTACTGTGTATACTGTATATGCTCTGCTCCCTAATATACTACTATTCACCTATTAGATACCTGGGTAGTTAAAGGGATTGTCCCAAGAAAAATATTCTACAGTTTTGAATATTTTTGTAATTGCATGTAATTAAAGATGTATTATAACTGCTGAGTTATTCAATGAAATCTATCTGTACAGCTGCTCTTTGCTCTTCTTCTACTTTCTCTGTTCTGCTCACTGAGATGGAAGCACATGCTGAGTTCCATCCTTCAACCACCACCAGCTGCAGCAGAAAGGACACACCCATGAGAAAGCACATGCCCCCTAAACTCCAAGCTTGAAATAAATCTAGCAGAACAACTGAATGAATGGGGAGATCTCTGGATCCATGTGAGTTACAGGGCTGGTTCTAGCTTTGTTAGAAAGAGGTTCTTATGTACTAGTTTATGTATGATTTTCATTTTTTACATTATTCATGGCATAACCCCTAAAAGCCAGGTCACATGATACTTATGAGGGTCACATGACGGCTTTCATGACTGGCGTCATGTTTAGTCCTATCCAGCTCTTCTATGGATGCATTTTACAGGACTAAAATAGGCCGTACCATTTTTTATTTAGGGAGAGGCTACTGTATGGATGTGATAAAGGTCTGCAAGCAAAATTTTAAATAGATATAAATTAGAAAATTGTTAATAATCATCCTATTCTCTACATAAATACATGTAATCGGAATATCTCTTTAAGTCTGAATAACAATGTAGGTGTCTATACCTTTCAACGTTGCGTGGCAAGCTCTCTATGGGAAATAATGGTCGTCTGAAGAAGGGATATAATGTATTTGACCTTATAACTGATTTTTACTTTCATGTAAACATTAAATCTATAATTTCTCATAAAGCATTGCATTTTACAGTATGTACGTATAAACTCATTTAAAGAGGCTCTGTCACTACCTCCTAACCTATGTATTAAAATACATAGGTGGGTAGTGGCCTCACAATGAATTCAAATCATACCTGTAATTCCCTTGTAGATGCAGCGGTTGATGTTTAATTTGAAGTTTAAAAAGTATGCAAATGAGCCTTCGGAGCACCGGAGGGCGGGCTTTTCCCTTCTGAGCACCGTATCTTCACCGCCCTCCCGGGTCCTAGGCACGCCCTCCAGTGTTTAGAAACTCCCCTATCCTTTATGATTGACAGCGCTAGACCGCTCAGCGCATCTGAACGATGTCCCAGGAATGCGCAGTAGCGCTTGCAGTGCCGAACACTGCAAGCGCTTGGATTCAACTGCGCACGCTCCGTCACTTCGCCGAGCTCGCTCCTGGCTCCTCTCAGATGAAAAGAAGCACGCGCCGTCACTTCCGGGTTTGGCGAAGTGATGGCGCGTGCGCAGTTGAATCCAAGCGCTTGCAGTGTTCGGCACTGCAAGCGCTACTGCGCATTCCTGGGACATCGTTCAGATGCGCCGAACGGTCTAGCGCTGTCAATCATAAAGGATAGGGGAGTTTCTAAACACTGGAGGGCATGCCTAGGACCCGGGAGGGCGGTGAAGATATGGTGCTCAGAAGGGAAAAGCCCGCCCTCCGGTGCTCCGAAGGCTCATTTGCATACTTTTTAAACTTCAAATTACACATCAACCTCTGCATCTACAAGGCAATTACAGGTATGATTTGAATTCATTGTGAGGCCACTACCCACCTATGTATTTTAATACATAGGTTAGGAGGTAGTGACAGAGCCTCTTTAAAAAGTAAAAATCTAGAAATTTAAGCTCCACCCCTGGGACCACCAAGGACATCACCAATACAACCCAGAATGCCCCAAGGCTTGTATAACTGTATAATATTCAGACTACTGGCAAATGTGATGGCTGATAAATAACTCATCTGGAAACCGGCACAACAGTATGAACTGCATAACGAGTGTGAACCATCTATGTCTATAGAAGGAAAAAGAATTTAAAGGGGTATTCTCATCTCACCAATGTAGTTTGTATAGTTAGATATTGTCATACCAATATTATTACTAATAGAATGTATTTATATAAAATGTACCGTTTAGAAGATTTGCCTATTTGTATAGGCATTGTCCCACACACATCAGTCAGGCCGTTGCCCCTAGTTACGGCCACGGTGGCAGTGTACTAGTGGAGGCCGGCTTGCTCTTGTTTAAACCTGCTCTGAGGTAACTGCTGTATTGTGAACGCACATTACATGAGCATGCGCAGACACATCTTACGGTTGTAGCATTTTTGTCTGCGCTTCCAAAACGCAGAGAATTGGATCCTGTTCCAAGATCAATTCATCTCTACGGAGCAGGATCGGTTTATAAAGTCTGCGTTTTGGACGGATCCTGACCATTGCGTTTTGTACTGGTAGCGTCCAAAACGCAGATGTGAAAGTACCCAAAGATGTGTCTCTGCATGCTCATACAATGTGCGTTCACAATGCAGCAGTTACCTCAGAGCAGGTTTGAACAACAGCAAGCTGACCACCACTACTACATGGCTCCGGTGGCCGTAACCAGGGGCAACGGCCTGACTGATGTGTGTGGGACAATGGATATAAAAATAGGCAAATCTAAACGGTACATTTTATATTAATACATTCTATTAGCAAAAATATTGGTATGGCTATATCTAACTATTCAAACTACATTTGTGAGATGGGAATACCCCTTTAATTTTGGATCTGTCTATCATAAATCAAAGAGGAGGTTACATAAAATTAATAGGAGGAGGTTACATAAATTCAATATGAAATAAACTTGTCACCTCCATCCCCCTCCCCAAGGTTTCTCTGGGCTTTTAATACTGATGACCTATCCTCAAGATAGGTCATCAATATTGGATCAGCAAGGGTCCGACATCCAGCACCCCCAGCGATCAGCTGTATGAAGGGAAGGCGCGCGCAGTGTGCATGTTCTGTCTCCCGTCTCTCTTCCTGCTCACTGCTGCTGTCTATGGCGAGCAGGAAGAAAGACAGGAGATGTCACGTGCACCCGAGGGTTGTGAGGTGTTGGACCCCCGCCGATCTGATATTGATGACCTATCCTGAGGATAGGTCATCAATATTAAAAAGCCTGGAAAACCACTTTAAAGCAGATTAGTATCTGAGTGTAATGACTGCATGACCCAAAAGATAAATGGTAATGACACATACATAATGTATAATATATATATACAGTACAGACCAAAAGTTTGGACACACCTTCTCATTCAAAGAGTTTTCTGTATTTTCATGACTATTAAAATTGTAGATTCACACTGAAGGCATCAAAACTATGAATTAACACATGTGGAATTATATACTTAACAAAAAAGTGTGAAACAACTGAAAATCTTATATTCTAGGTTCTTCAAAGTAGCCACCTTTTGCTTTGATTACTGCTTTGCACACTCTTAGCTTTCTATTGATGAGCTTCAAGAGGTAGTCACCTGAAATGGTATTCCAACAGTCTTGAAGGAGTTCCCAGAGATGCTTAGCACTTGTTGGCCCTTTTGCCTTCACTCTGCGGTCCAGCTCACCCCAAACCATCTCGATTGGGTTCAGGTCTGGTGACTGTGGAGGCCAGGTCATCTGGCGTAGCACCCCATCACTCTCCTTCTTGCTTAAATAGCCCTTACACAGCCTGGAGGTGTGTTTGGGGTCATTGTCCTGTTGATAAGTAAATGATGGTCCAACTAAACGCAAACCGGATGGAATAGCATGCCGCTGCAAGATGTTGTGGTAGCCATGCTGGTTCAGTATGCCTTCAATTTTGAATAAATCCCCAACAGTGTCACCAGCAAAGCACCCCCACACCATCACACCTCCTCCTCCATGCTTCACGGTGGGAACAAGGCATGTAGAGTCCATCCGTTCACCTTTTCTGCGTCGCACAAAGACACGGTGGATGGAACCAAAGATCTTAAATTTGGACTCATCAGACCAAAGCACAGATTTCCACTGGTCTAATGTCCATTCCTTGTGTTCTTTAGCCCAAACAAGTCTCTCCTGCTTGTTGCCTGTCCTTAGCAGTAGTTTCCTAGCAGCTATTTTACCATGAAGGCCTGCTGCACACAGTCTCCTCTTAACAGTTGTTGTAGAGATGTGTCTGTTGCTAGAACTCTGTGTGGCATTGACCTGATCTCTAATCTGAGCTGCTGTTAACCTGCGATTTCTGAGGCTGGTGACTCGGATGAACTTATCCTCCGCAGCAGAGGTGACTCTTGGGCTTCCTTTCCTGGGGCGGTCCTCATGTGAGCCAGTTTCTTTGTAGTGCTTGATGGTTTTTGCGACTGCACTTGGGGACACTTTCAAAGTTTTCCCAAGTTTTCGGACTGACTGACCTCCATTTCTTAAAGTAATGATGGCCACTTGTTTTTCTTTACTTAGCTGCTTTTTTTCTGGCCATAATACAAATTCTAACAGTCTATTCAGTAGGACTATCAGCTGTGTATACACCTGACTTCTGCCCAAGACAACTCATGGTCCCAACCCCATTTATAAGGCAAAAAATCCCACTTATTAAACCTGACAGGGCACACCTATGAAGTGAAAAACATTTCAGGTGACTACCTCTTGAAGCTCATCAAGAGAATGCCAAGAGTGTGCAAAGCAGTAATCAAAGCAAAAGGTGGCTACTTTGAAGAACCTAGAATATAAGACATATTTTCAGTTGTTTCACACTTTTTTGTTAAGTATATAATTCCACATGTGTTAATTCATAGTCATGAAAATACAGAAAACTCTTTGAATGAGAAGGTGTGTCCAAACTTTTGGTCTGTACTGTATGTGTGTGGAGTAAGGTGCAGGATACCCACGGATAATATGCTGTAAACGTATCGTTGAAATGATTTGAAATCCCCTATACCTAGGGAGACGTTCTCAATAGGGTAGATAGTTGCATGCATGGCATGTGAAAGACTAGAGGATCACCAACAAAGGTGATCTGCAAGGTTCAGAAGCAATGGCTGAATGAGTCAACAAGTGTCACCAGATACCACTGGAGCTTTAAAGGAACCTGGAGGCCTTGTGGTGGTACCTACTGGTGGCTGCCCCTATTCCTAGGCAGCTGTCCAATCTTTTTGATCACCAGGGCTGTTTATATGTCATTTCAACAAGAGTCCCTGTATTTCCAACATTCACATACATAAACAATCCATTAGTTATATTTGCCAGGAGCTTATAGGCTCATTAAGTTACTCTGGTCACAATTTTAGAAATCATGACAAATATCAGGAGGTTGTGATAGAGAATTTTTTTTATCATAGATCTGGAGGGTAAATTGTATTAAATAATCCCTGCAAATATAAACTATAATTTTTAATGACGCTTCTTAAAAAAAACTGAAAAAAAAACAACTGAAAAAAAGGCCAGTCTCAAATTATCGTGCCATAACACATAAATTGGAGCTGGATTCTTTGAGGGAATTTCATTAAAAGTGATATCTTATATTGGCATATAGTGGTGATAGTGAAACAAAGCCTTCAGCAATATGCCATGTAGGTTTCACCCTCACCTATCTCTACCCTCCCAGAAAAGTCAGACATCTTTTTAGCTGGAGCTTTCTGTCACTCACTACTGTGGTGAACTGAACACTTCCCCGACTCTGATCTCTGCTGATAGTGATGACAGATCTCAGTGCTGGGAGAGGACGTGACATGTGAGCGAACATTTGCTGTTTGCATTCAGTAACTTATTGGCTGGGGTGCTGCTTATGGGGGCACTCTCTGGCTGGACACTTTGTACAGTACAGACCAAAAGTTTGGACACACCTTCTTTTGAAGGCAAAAGGGCCAACAAGTGCTAAGCATCTCTGGGAACTCCTTCAAGACTGTTGGAATACCATTTCAGGTGACTACCTCTTGAAGCTCATCAAGAGGATGCCAAGAGTGTGCAAAGCAGTAATCAAAGCAAAAGGTGGCTACTTTGAAGAACCTAGAATATAAGACATATTTTCAGTTGTTTCACAATTTTTTGTTAAGTATATAATTCCACATGTGTTAATTCATAGTTTTGATGCCTTCAGTGTGAATCTACAATTTTCATAGTCATGAAAATACAGAAAACTTTTTGAATGAGAAGGTGTGTCCAAACTTTTGGTCTGTACCGTATGTGGCACTCTCTGGCTGTGTGGGGGCACTCTCTGCACATATTGTATGGAATATCCTCTGGCTGGACACTGTGTATGGGGGCACTCTTTGGTTGGACACTTTGTATGGGGCACTCTCTGGGTGGACACTGTGTATGGGGCACTCTCTAACTGGACACTTTGTATGGGGCACTCTTTGGCCAGACAAATTATATGGGGAACTCTCTGACTTGACAATTTGTATAGGGCACCCCCTGCTTGACACTTTGTATGGGGGCACTCTCTGGCTGGACATTTTGCATGGGGCACCCTCTGGTCAGACATTTTGTATGGGGCATTCTCTTGCTGGACATTTTGTATTGGGGGCGCTCTTTGGCTGGAGGCAATCTCTGGCTGTGGCATTGTGTATATAGACCATCTCTGGTATGGAGCCCCCCCATTCGAAATTTTGTATGGGACATTCTCTGGCTGAATACTTTGTATGAGGTAATCTCTGCCTGGACACTTTGTATGGGGCACTCTGTGGCTGGACACTTTTTATGGGGCACCGCCTTACTGACAGTTTGTATGGGGGCATTGTCTGGTTAGAGCAATATGCCTAGGCCATTCTTTGGCTGGGGCATTGTGTATGAAGGCATTCTTTGTATGGGGGCATTTCCTAGCTGGGCACTTTGTATGGGGCATTTTCTGGCTGGCCACCTTGGGCGTGGGCACTCTCTGGCTGGGTACCTTGGGCGTGGGCACTCTCTGCCTGGCACCTTGTGTGTGGGTGCTTTCTGGCCGAGCACTGTGTATGGGACAGTCTCTAGATTGCATTTTGGGTGCCCTGGAACTCAGGGCAATTTGGTTTCACATAATGTGGGTCTTTTTACACTGGCCAAAGATCGGGGCAATTGGGAACGAACGTTCCAACGAACACATTTCTGATAATAAGTGCAAGTGCAAAGGTGGCAACAAACGGAAAAATACTTGTTTGTCCATTCACTGGGCACTCAAAACCATCATATGTCACTAGTACATTGTAAGTAGGAGATGTGCTGCAGACAGTTTACAAAGTGAATGATCGTAATAAAGATTGTTTGTACTCCTCTCACTTTACATAAGGTCATGTAAAAGGCACTATAAATGACTGCCGATCAACTTGTATATCAATGATCAACGTTTACTGCCCATGATCATCCAGGTAAGAGGATCCTTATTCTAGCGTTTACATGAGGCCTGTTCTGAAGGCTTTGCATCTATGTGCCCTTTTACATCAGCAAAGGATTGGGCCAATTATCGGAAACAAATGTTCCTTTGAATGTTCGTTACCTATAATTGGCCTGTGTAAAGGTACCTGGTGCCCATCCCCAATGGTGGTCATAATCTAAATTTCACATTCACCTATCAATATGTTTTTAGCACGTGGAAGGAGAATGGGTTAGCCATAGGAAACTACGCAAATACAGGAAGAACATATAAGCACTACGCAGATGTTGTCTTTTTCAGATTCAAATATGGACCCCAATCCTGAAAGCAACAGCCTGACATAATCATTAAACAGCTACAAGAGAACACAAGCCTTACATGAGGTTTCAGTTTCCATGCTGTCTTTGCATTTATTTATTTTACGTACTTATATAGTGCTCACATATAGTCCCCAATGGGGCTCACAATCTATGTTCCTTGACAGTATGTCTTTGGAGTGTGGGTGGAAACCAGAGTATCTGGAGCAAACACAGGGAGAACATACAAACTTTATGCAGATGTTGTCCTTGGTCAGATTCAAACCTAGGACCCAGGGCTACAAGGCACCAGTGCTAACCACTGAGCCACCGCGCTGCTGGCGTCAGCAGGTTTTGGCATCCTGTTGAAAGGTATATTTTTTCGAAAATTAGAAAAAAGGGTGCAACTGAAAACTACAGATACTCTACAGCATCATATTTAAGTTGTCACCTCTCCTGACATGTTTGTTTTAGTAACTACTTGCATTCCCCATGTAATAACAATTCTGGAGCATCTATTCATATTAATCTATGTTGTACCATTCTGCTATTACTCCTCCTATAAGTTTGTATTGTATTGCCAGAAGGTCCAACTTACATAGTCTGTCACTGGCAGCACTGATTGGATAGTGCTGGACTATGCAGGGACATCCCCCAACTGGACCTTTATTCATTCAAAAACATCTAGTAGATATTCAAATACTTATTAAAACTGACTTGTCCATAATGGGGTTATCCCACAAATTTAAAACTTTTTGTTTTACTCACTTATCTGGAAGACATTCTTCCATTTCTGTGGGCGGGCTCAACTTGTCACATAAGAAAACCAAGTAGCTCCATCTCCCAGGATGCATTGAATTAGCTCTTGTTAACCTTTTCCTCCCCTGCATAGAAAATTGTCCCTCCCATATAGCCTGAGAGATACATTTGGTATGTAATGCCCCACAGTTACCTTCTCCACTGAGAGCTATTGCTAATGTATTTCTATGAATTTAGAAGGAGGGATAAATGAATGAAAGATATCTGGACCACTGCACCTTCTAGCTATGCCGGCACTGAAGGGAGGAAGGGAGACTACTGGGCATGTTAGTCTACTACTGAATACAGGAGAAGGTGGACCAAAGGGATAAACAGCAGGGGGCACTACCAGAGACAAAAATGTAATGTATATAAAAAATCAAACAATATTTTTATTGCATTCATATTACAAGACTTACCCTATTCATTGCATAGTATTACTTTTTGTGAGACAACCCCTATTGGGTGTTAAATGTAAAAGCATTCAATTGGGCTATTTAATGGAGTGAGAAAATGTCTGAGATTCAAAAATACTATTTATACCTTCGACATGTCTGGTTTGGTAGTTTTAAGACACATTTGAGTCACACTATATTTAATAACTGAGGTCCAATATATTAGATGGTAGTACCTGGTGAATACAATACGATTAGCAATAAACACGTGATAAAATAAATCTATAGAAATCAGTGACTAAATTTGTAACTCTTACATTTCATAGGTCTTCACAGTGCAGAAATGGTTTGATGTGGCCATGTTGTTGTCTTGTACGACTTATGAAGGTTTCCTCACACTAAATTGATAATGAATTCAGCAAATTCTCTCACACAACAAATGGCGAGTCGTGTGAGAGCTTTCAGTGTTACTGCTCTTGTTAGACACAAGTTTCTAGTCTACTTGCCTTTGACAGTCCCAGTTGGGGCTTCCTTTTGAGGGCGAGACCCCTCCCTTGCTGCCATCTGTTCAAGTGTTTCATGCTCAGGCTCACATATTGTAGTGTATAGCGTGAGGGATGGGGCACATATTTTTACGGCTGGCTGGCTGAGGGAGGCCTGCAGGTGCCATCGTCTGTGTTGTGTCAGGTGATGGGGTGAGAAAGAATCTCAGGGAGGCAGGTGTGTGGATGAATGGCCGAATCATCTTCTTGGAAATGTGGACACAACATCACAATGATTTCAACACAGGAGTTTTGTTTTAATCAATGTTTTCTATCATGTCTAAAGCCTTCACTGGAAACGTAACGTAATGTGGTAAAATACAATACGTGGAGGACAATGATATCTGTCAGCTGCATGTTAAAAGTTAGAACTCCAGATTATTCCAAGGGACTCTCAGTACTGCAAAAGCAGAAACCCTTTTTCAGTGTTGAATTTTTATTTGTAATTATTCAATAGGGTTTAGGTTGCTGCTTAGCAACCGAGCTGCTTGTAGTTGTAGTTGACAACACTAGATCTCCAGACCTTTGTGGAGTTGTCACTCACATTATATATTAATGATCATCATGAGACTCTGAAGATGACAAACTGTCCGCATATGCATGCATCTGTCATTCAATTCCATTATGAAAAAATATATACATTAATATATACTACTTTTTTGTGTTTCAGCATATTTACCTCCTTTTTTTAGTACCGTTAAAATAAAATATATCAACACAACCCTGCAAAGTATATGCCTGGATATGTTGTATGTATATATCTGATGAAGGTCATAAACATGGTATGAACAGTACCTAAGAAAACCTTTTTGAGGGCACTAGAAAACATTTTGGAGGACCTGTGTTAGTCCCTATTATTCTACTCTGGGTTTTTCTGCAATATATATATGTTGCCTGGGGGGTGCTCTTTCTAATTACGGAGATCGCCTTTGCGGAGTATTGTAGGCAAGGCAATGCCCCTCTGGGTTTCTGGGAAATGTATTCAAATTAGCTTTCCTAAGCTTATCTGATGCAAGCAGATGTAAGATGTGCTAATTTTTCCCAGAGACCCAGAGGAACGTTGACTGGGTTATGATACTCATGATACTCGGTGGTTTCCATAAGAAAAAATCTCTTTCTCCCTGTCTTTCTTTCTCTCTCTCTCTCATTTACCCAAAATGAATTAAAGAATGTGGGTTTGTTAGAATCCAAACTTTTTGTGGGAAATTCAGGATGAAATCTGAACTGGTAGAATTGATTTGCTCATCCTTAGTAAATGTCTTTTTGTTGTACACTACACAAGTATTGAACATTAAAGTTGGCCATACACATTCAGTGATTGTCGGCCAAACAATCATTCAGCCCCCAGCTATCTCTCCCGTTTTCCCCACACACATACTTGTTTAGTTTGGCTGATCATGTATGTGTTGTTATTGAAAAGAGAAAAGAAAGACGGTGCAAGACATTTCTGGTAGAAGTTTTTCTCTTGGGAGATCAGAAGGATCAGACAATATGAATATTCTTCTGTCACCCGGTAGATGGAGTCAGGGGCTCCCTATACATTTTAGACTGTCAGCTGAACCTGCAGTTCTCAGCTTCAGCTGACAGTTTACTAATGTGGAAGACATAGATGGGCTGATATCTTGTACCAATCAAAAGGCATCAGAATACTGTCACAAATTGTGAAATAAAACTGGTGTCCGACAAGAGAGTGTTGCCTAGCAGGAAAAGAACATGGCCTATCAGAAAGGGGCGAAGATTTGTCAAAAAATGTGCCAAAAAATGTGTCAAAATTTTGCAGCAAATATCTGACATAAAGTAAGACAATAGGTTGCATAAACTTAGACTACAGTCTAAATATTCACCAGATTTATCATACAGAATCAGCCACTATGATAAATGTGGTGCATTTTAGACTGCCTGAAAATTAAACAGAATTAGTAAATCTGCCCCAATATTTCAATTTTCAGTCAGACTAGAAAAATAGCATAGACTTTTCAAGATGTTTCGTAGATCTGAATCTCACAAAACCATTGGATCCGCCAGTTTATTTGGATGTACACTGAATTTTTATTATTAGCAGAACTGATTGTAGCAGAGACATTCATGGCTAGTGAATGGTAACAATTAGACCGCAGTTACCCCTGCTGCCTTCAACAAACTGTAGATCAGTAAACTATAGCATGCATACAAAGTACATGATATAGACTATTATACATCCATCTACAGCCAGTAAGGGGGTTTGGGAAAGGGTAAAACCAAATGTGTATGGAACCCTGGGAGGTTGAGATCATCTGAGGACATCACATCTGGTTGAAAGTAGTGTTTAGACATTGCAGGGGCTGTGGAACTTTTTTAAGGAGTTCTGTGTGGTCCCTAGTGTATGGCAGGGTTAGGTTTAGAGTAAGGTGGTTGTGGGGGTGGACAAGAAGACTGTTTGGAGGCAGGCTGGATTCTCCTAGGAGCCTATACATTCTAGGCAAAACCTTTGTAAAAGTTGCTGAGAATTGCATTTCTGCATGCTTACTGAAGCTCTTGATCAGTCCAGTTGATTCTGCATCTAAGTACAGTAATGTTCAAAAATAGCAGCCCACCATAATTAATCTGATAAATCACTATTTTTTGAAGAAGTGATATTTCTACATAGCAAATAATTTACTTGGAAGTGTAGCAGAGTAATAGAGAAAAAAAACAGACCGTACAAAAAGGACATGCCTGCCGCTCATTGAGTAATTGAGTAATTAATTAATTGAAAGGGGCGTGCTCAAAATAATAGCAGTGAGAAGTTAAAATTGTGAAGTCATTAATTCTGTGGAATAACAGGTGTTAATCTTGGCCCTTATTTAAAGTAGGAAGGTGGTATATGTTGCACATGTTGATTATAGTGCATTTCCTTCTGCAATACTGGGGAAAAACGGGTCATTCCAGATATTGTTCTGAGGAAGAACATACTTTGATTGAAATGTTGACTGGAGAGGAAAAACATATACAGAAGTGAAGCAAACTATAGGCTGCTCAGCTAAAATGATCTCAAATGCCAACCAAAACCTGAAAGATGTGGAAGGAAGCGGGGAACTACTGTTCGACTGGATGGAAGAACAGCCAAAATGGTAAAGGCTCAGCCAATGATCACCTCCAGAAAGACCAAAGAAGATCTGACGTTACCAGTGAGTACTTCTACAGACAGAAGACGATTAAGTGAAGCCAAGTGATCAGTAAGAATTCTCGTTGTTGAAAAAAAGTCATGTCCTGAATAGGATAAAATTTGCCAAGGAACACACTGATTGGCCTAAAGAGAAATGGCACAACATTTTGAGGACTGATGAAGGCAAAATTGTTCTTTTTGGGTCTAGTGTTTGCAGACAGTTTGTCAGCACTGAATCCAAGCTACAGTACACTGTGAAGACAGCAAAGCATGGTGGTGCAAAAATAATGATACGGGGATGTTTCCCATACATATTTATCGCATAGATCATAGATCAATTTAAATATATCGAAATACTTGAGAAGATCATGATGCCCTATGTCGAAGAAGAAATGCCCCTGAAATGACATTGACTGAAAACCAGTAGGCAAGCAACATCTTGGTTACAAACAGAACTGAGACAATGGAGTGGCCAGCCCAATCACCTAACCTCAATCCATTCATAGACAACTTGTGTGGTGACATAAAAAATGCAGTTTATGAGGCAAAACCAAAAAATGAAGAACTGTGGAATGTAGTCCAATAGTCCTGCACTGGAATACCTGTTCAGAGATGCCAGAAGTTGGTCGACTCCATGCAACACAGATGTCAAGCAGCTCTCAGAAATAATGGTTATGCCACTAAATATCACTTCAGTAAATCAGACTTAAGCGAAAGCTCAAACATTTTTTCAGTTTATACAATAAATTTTTAATTTTTTTTAAAGAAAAATGCTGGCACTCCTATTTTTGAATAGCCTAATAAACACAAATTGGATACATTATTATTATTGTTGTTGTTTTGATTTGGAATTGATGTTTAGTATTTCCAGCGCGTTTACAGAAATAAAAGTTATAAAGATCTTGCGCTTTATTTGCTTTTTTAATCGTACTGCTATTTTTTAACACTACTGTATATTAAAGAAGAAAATGCACTTGCAATTATCTCATTTACGAGCCTCAGAGTTACGCAGTTCCTTGCAGCAAGAATAATCCCCGCTATGTGCAGTTATATGTATTCATGCATATGGTATTGTAATACCTTGGCTTACCTGTCCCAGACACTTCCAAAAGGCTGCTTCCCACTTAATGTAAGCCATTCTAAAAACACATAAAAAATAGATATATGAAAATCAATTTAATCAACACATTATTGATAGCATCATTTTTGGTCTTTTCTTATATTTAAACAGGCAATCGGAATGTCAGTTTAATGTGTACAGAGTGGTGATCTGCTTTGTACATGTCCAGTGGTTCTATCTAAAATCTATGCACCAAAATTACCTTTTGATGTCACCAACAAAGTCAGTCCAAGCAGAAGTGGAGGCGCCAGCGGCTTCACTGAGAGTGGAGGAGCACAGCTGATGGGGGGATGGTGAGGTGAGTATTCTCTACTGCCCGTACCTCCCTCCCTCCCTTGTCCTGTTGCCACACTGCCACCAATGAGTGCCAGGACTTGCATGTTATCCACAGCAGACATTGACACCATTATTAGTGGTTCCACACCGCTACACCACCAATGACTATTTGTTACATTATAAGACCACTGTGTCACCACAAGGGGCTCAAGAAGTTTTTATTGAAGGATGATATTGAAGGTGTCTAAATACAAGGATTGACAATGTCTATCCCTGTCGATGAAAGGGGAGGGGGGCACGCAAAGAGGAGAAGGGCAGTGGAATAGCGGTGCTCCAAGCCTTCTGCCCGGGCCTTTGGTGCTCGAAAGAACTAATTAGTATAATAAAAATGATGATATCTCGGGAATGCCGCTACGTACAAAGGGAAGTAAGGTATCCTTTTAATCAGCATGATCAACCCTACCAGGCAATATGCCTGATTTAATAGGGTTGTTCATGCTAACAGAGGCTATTTAAAAGGGCTTTCTAAGATTTTAATACTGATGACCTTTCCTCTCAGTCATCGGTATCTGATCGGTGGGGGTCCAGTATCTGATCGGTGGGGACCCCCGCCAATCAGCTGTTTGAGAAAACGGCGGTGCTCCTGTGAGCTCTCAAGCACAGCAACATTGTACAGAGGCTGTGCTTGGTATTACATATCAGCACGATTCACTACTATGGGGCTGAGCTGTGCCTAGGCCTTGTGACCAATGAATGTGACATGACTTGGCCTAGGGAAAACAGTGAGAAGGTCGTGGTGCTACTGCGTGCGTCACTGCCTACTGAAACAGCTGATCAACAGGGTTCCCAGGTGTGGGACCCCCCCGATCAGATACTGATAATCTATCCAGAGGAAAGGTCACCACTACATATCAGAAAACCTCTTTAAGTACTTTCTATACTATGAATTTGAAAAAATAACTAGAATAAAATATCAAACATGTTCATGAATAAGTAAATGGCGTTTTATTCTGGTTTTTGCTTATACGCTTCTACTTTGCATTTCACTTGAAGCTCGCATTGAGGTCTGAGCCTGTGAATTGTTTCTGTATGCCCCCAATCTGCAATATTAATATTATTTTATATAGAACGGCAGACAAATACTGATGTGCTGTTATTTCATATTGCCGTTGGGGGTCTGCTGGAAGATGGTATCTTTAAGGAGCAACGAGCTTGTGGGAAAAACTCCCTCTTTCTTTCTAATCTTCTGTCTCCTTGATGTTTGCAGATTGTTTTATTAACAAGTGCCACATTCAATACCGAGTATTGCCCAAAAGTGAACTGAAGCAACTGCAAAACTATCAAAGCAGTGGAAAGCATACATAATTCATAGGGACCCTTTAATCTCTTCAGGGTAGAAAGAAATCTAAACAATTTGAATACAATGTATTGAAAGTGACCTGATGGTTGTATGGCACTGTGAATAAGTCTACTCATTCTCTCCATGAGACACATCAGAACAACTGTATGTGATGTAAAGAGCAGGTAGGTGGTAAAGCTGAGTATAAGGAGGTGTCTCCTGAAGAGCTTGTTCAGCTACTTCTCCCTGCAGATGTACATTATGGATGCAGAGTGAAATAATGCAAAACGACGGCACCTCTGACTGAGTATAAGGTAGCGTAACTGGCGGATCTCATGACTGATTGATCAATGGTAACGGGTTGTACAGGATTAAAATGAAATGAACAGCGCCACACTGGTACACAGATTACATTTTGTATTGCATTCCAGTTTTGGGGCTCATATGCAATGGACAGGTGCGGCACTGATTTTCCAATCCTGTACAACTCCTTTAGGGCTTATGCACAACCGTATAATAATAATAATAATATTTATGTATATAGCGCCACCATATTCCACAGCGCTTATACCGTATGTATTTTGTGATCTGCAAAACACGGATCTGCAAAAAAAAAACGGATGACATCCGTGTGACGTCTGTGTTGCATTTGTATTTTTTGCAAATTCACTGTAACAATGCCTGTCCTTGTCGCAAAACAGTTTTTTGTGGAACAGACATGCAGACATACGGATAGAGAATGCACACAGAGTCATTTCCGTTTTTTTCCAAGCCCTATTGAAGTGAATGGTTACACATACGGACCTGTAAAAAAAACGGAACGGAAACGGAAAACAAATACGTTCGTGTGCATGAGCCCTGGAACAATGTGCTTTGATCTGACTTATTCTTTAAAATAGAGACAGAGAGCTATGCTGAAAATCCTGCTTTGACACATAGGACTACATTCACACATTACAGATTTGCCTAGGGTCTGATTCAGACATCTGCATGATAAACGTCTGCAAAAAAAAAAGACATATGTCATTCTATATGTCGTCTGTGTGCATCTGTATACTTGGATTGTAACACGGAAAAGAATAGTGCATGACAACTGTGCAGTGCCAAAAATCAGATGTGTGAATTGATCCCTTGAATTTCATAGGTGTCAGGAGTTCTCCAGCCAAATCACTGTGCATGGCTGTGCTGGGAGGGTTGCCATGCTGACCAGCCAAGTTCCGGCTGGTTGACCTGTCAGTTTGACTGGAAGCCGAGCCAATCAGGTTTCTGACTCTGTCTGCAATCCCAGAGCTAGGTGGGAGATTTAAAGGGATTGTACCATGAAAAATATTCTACTTTTATAATTGCATGTAATTAAAAATTTTGCATAGACGCTGAGTTATTCAATAAAATGTATCAGTATGGTACCACCTGCTGTTTTTTTCTTATTTCTTTGACCTGCTCACTGAGATGGCCGCACATGCTCACTTTCATCCTTCAACTGCCTCCTGAGCTGTGATAGGGAGAAAAGGTTTGCTTTTTTTTTTCTCCCTGGCTGTGACGCTCTCCGCTGCGATTGGACTGCTCACAGCCAGGGAGAAGGAGACGCCCATTGAAAAACAGGGCTGTCTCCTCCTCCCTGTACCGATGATATTAATTTACATACCAGGCAGGAAAAGTAAAAGGGGGGCACAGTGAGGGAACGGCAAAATGTGACGGCAAAATGAATCCAGCCAGCAAAGTAGGCAATATGGACAATCACAATACATTAGTAAGTGGCTTCTATTAACTTTCTCTACATGATAAATGCCATTTGCTGAAACCTTTTCGATGTTCTAATTAGGGAGCTGTGTTCCACATGCTATGAATCAAAGGCATGATTTAATTCTCCATTATTATAATATGAGTTGTGACCACTAAAGCAGTTTTCATATCCTGTTGTCTGCACTAGATGGGTCTACATATTTTGCTGTACCTGATCACATGATTTTTTTCACGTGATGGGTTCAGCGCTGTAGACTATATTACGTGATTAGATTATTTGGTCTATTCGTGCTATATATGAACAATAATATTTCGGATATCTAGCTATGGGGAAGGACTGTAGGTCCGAAACGCGCTAGCAGTTCAATGCCTGTGATTGTATGGATTTTATGGCCGCTAAATAAAGACTGGAGCTTTTTATTAATAAAGATGTTGGAGCTCCTTTCTACATTTCTATCAATGGGTCAGCATGTGTATGTATTTGTATAGTGTCTATATGTGCCTATTGTATTTTTTATAGAACTGTTTTTCATTTAATCCAAAACATCATTCTCATTTAATTTGCTTTACTTTTTAATATATGAAGGATTTCTAGGACATTTTTAGTTTTGGGTTTCTTTAAAGTAAAAACCATCAAGTTCACACACATACAAGCAAAACACATTTATTCTAAAACATGCGGTTTTAGTGCATTTTTCAGATGTGAGCTGTTTGTATCTTGACAGCACTCAACGTCCCTATGTGAACCCAGCTTGATGCATTCTTGTATGTAAATTGTAGTTTTTGTAATATAACGTGATGTAATTTGTGGGGATTTGTACTTTTAAAAAAGAAATTTTAAAAGAAACTAAGTGAAAATGTGTTATAGTGCTGGACACCATTAAAAAGTCATTATTTGACCATAACGGAAACTCGTGATGTGATGGTGACAGCCAGAGCATATTGTGCATGAGCCCATTGAAACTGTCCTCACCCCTCTAATGTCTGCCAGAAGCAGCCAATGTGACCTGCATAAAGTACACAACCAGAGATGAGTGAATCGTTGTGGTATTTAGACTGCAGAACAGATGTGCTGTAGAATAGCTCTGGAGACCCCTACAAATCCTACATAGCATATGTCTATTTATCTCCATTTCATTTTCCTTTGAAGAAACCAAAATGGCAGCCAAACCTCTCTGGTCAGCAAGATCAGACTACTGCCACATCAATAATCCGACCAGAAAGTATCTTTGGAATGGGGCAGTCTCTGGAGCTTGAAACTGAGAAATTCATGTCTGGGTTGCCTCCTTTTCTCAGATGGTGTGAATTTAAATAAACCAAGGAGATTTTCTTGAAGAGCGCCAGCTTTTGTTCTGTCCACACACTGCAGAGATCGAAGTTTACATAAAAATCCAATCCTTTGTCCATGTAAAATATTAGATATAAGCCAACAACTGTTTGAGTGCTGCCAATATTCCAGAATTTTGTGGAATATCTTGCTATGTTTAACTCCTTGGCTTACAGAACAAAGTTGCCTACACATTAGATGTGTTTTGGTCAAACTCACCAATTTTGGCGGCACCAACCAACCATCTAACTTGTATGGGGGCCTTCTAACTGGCCCCCAACCACAGATGGTGGGAACATAAGGATTGGGCATGTTGGATTTCAGCTGGATCCAAGCATGCATGTGTGTGTGGAGGTGGAGGTAGCTTAATTGTATGGTTGGCCTAAAGCAAGTCACAGACCATTAAAATGGCCAATGTTCTCAATGCATGTTCCACGCAACAGAGAGAAAGAAATGAGCTGTTGCTAGAGATCTCTGAGGTCACCTCTTTTGGAGGAAAACAGAATCAGAGAAGAAAATTTCAGCTTTTCAGACCCTAGGGTAAGGGTCTAAAAGTCCCCACAGAAATTAGTTATCTAATACATATGGTCAGCCTTAGCACAACACTTGCTATGAATTCATGGGCACTACACCTTCAACAGCTGGGAAAGGAGAAATTATTGATCTCTAGATAGTACAGGATATGAGCTGCATCTCACAATTTCCCCAGAGCTTGACGACCCATGAATGCTTCTTGTGTTCATGGTCTACAAAACATTTCATACATTGTTAGAGTGTGTTCACTATAGAAACCACTGATCTCAACTTTCTCGGTTATTCACACTACGGTGACTTCAATGCAAACAGACCAAACTACATTGACAAAGCAAGGCCCTTTTGGTATCAACCCTCATATGTAGGTTTGGGTGGTGAAAAGGTTAATATCCCGATCACTCTGGAAAGGGAACAATTAGATCCCCCCTCCCACTGCACACACATCCTGCTGAATATTTTTGCAGGGTTGTTTGCTTGTCTAGTAAACTCTGACTGCAGAGGTAATCAGGGCTCTGTTTTACATTAGCCTGGCTGCCCCAGAGAGGCTCCTCAAGGATTTCATGAGGCTCTCAAGCTGCTAGAACCTGTGTTTTGTCGTAGATATTGAACTTTTATTGTGCTAAATGCATGAGTTTATGTGTTTCTGGATGTGCAGGAACATATTATAGGTTTGTTTACCAGAAGTACACCAGAAAGCAGAGTAATAGATGACGTTTATGTCAAGTCTATTACAATCTACATCAAATTTGAATGTCTTAATTTCCTACTAACCCTGGTAGAATAGAAACTTTATTGCCAAACTGTGAAAATCACAATGGCATTTCTCAATCTTGGAATATGTAAAAACACAATAGGTTTAGCACTTCACAGCCCTACACACCATACATTCATTTAAAAGCTGTACCGAAGAAACATAAAAACTGTCTGAACCTGCATGATTTGTGCTTAATGACTCCATACCTAAACAGAGAGGGTTGTGATTGGTCCTGCAAAATTCTATTTACTTCACCAACAGATTGCTTCTCAAAAGTGTAAAAACAATTCTAAAAAATAATGGAAAATAAAATAATTATAGATCTAGTGGCTTTTGCCAATATACATATCAAGTACTGTTCCTTCAGCATAGCCACCCTGAACTGTAGTAGAACAGGAAAATGTCTGCAAAGTTTCATCACTAAACCCACATTTTTTAACTTTCCTAAAAATGTATTCACTGTTGGGCGTTGTTCACAGTGGCATATATGGTGGCAGAAAGATTACCAGAGATAGTAATTCATATAATTCGTCTGTTGTAAACCAATATGAAAATACTCCTTTGTATTCTTCGTGCAATCAGTTACTATCTCTTTAGTGTTAATCACAGAAACAGATTATTCTCCTTAGACCATCTCTCCAGATGTTATATCTCAGAGTGATATGTGATCTCATCCTCATTCATAATCAGGCCTATTAATATCATATCATCAGAAGTTACATGTCACACAATCGGAGGTGTAAAGGGAGAATAAGACATGATTCAAAGAGCACTCCTGTGGTACCTCTATATTTGACGTTCTTTATGTTGAATACAGCTGTTCCAACCCCAACCACCTGATTCCTATCAGTCAGGAAGCTGATTATAGCCAACTGCATAAGGCTGGGTTCCCACATTCAGTCTTTTTGATAGAGTTTTTGAAGCCAGAGCCAGCAACAGATCATAAACAGAAGACACATGGAAAGCAAACTCTTAGTCTTCTACTCTTTTTGAAACCAATCTGAAAAACTTATGGCAGATTCAGAAACCACATAAAAAAACTTGAACATGAAAACCCGGGCTTCATGTAGTGACAGCCTAAGTTTTCTACCAGCTGTGAGAGCATCACGGTGCTAAATGCTCAACTAAAGGCCGCAAATAAAAGTTACACAAAATTACATAACATTCAAGACTGTGTGCATAGCCAAAGCTACCACATTCTTTGTAGATTTACTCCTCCCATAAGCAAATTACCCGACAGTACCTCACTGATGTTGCATCGAACTAACTCCTCAATTACCAATGGTATGTGTTAAAGCTAAAAGACAGTAATTATTAAGAGAGATAGTGAAAGCCTTTTTGGGCTTTGACACAATAACTGGTCTCTTGTGATTTCAGGAAACCATCCGAACATTTTTGTAAAACTGGTGCCAAGTCATATGCACACACAAGTTTGGAAGCAGCGAGAGAAGCAAGATCATTTTTTGACTAGTCTTTACCCTATGTCCTGTGAACATATTTTGCTTGGGGCCATACCAATGAGTGTTATTAAAGGGTCTTCACCCTTTAATTCCTGTACATATGGATCTGGACTCCACTGCAGGGGAACCACCAGGCTGCTACCTCTTGGAGTCAACAGACAATGGTGCAAAGCCCTGGGGGGTCAGGCAAAACCATAATCAGGGACAGGCTGAGGTCAGGGTAGGTAAAAGTCTTGTGATACGATAAACAGTCCAAGGTCAGAGCGGGCAGTTCAAGGTCAGAAAGGAGATGAGCCATAGGTCAGGTCAGGCAGCAAAGGGTCATTCCGGGAAACAAGCAGAAGTCGGTACACAGGCAGACAAAATAGAACAGCACACCTTTGCAGAACACTAGCGGACTAGAACCTATTGCTCAGGCACCTTCCCATAGGGGAAGGTACCCTAAGTACCCCTGGATAGCCAACAACTGGCTCAGAAAGAATAGAATGTGTGCTCTGGCCATTTAAGGTGCTCATGGCCTTTGGCCAGAGAGAGGTCTGGGTGGCAAGAAGCAGTCTGAAGCCAGCATGGAGGGACACAGCTACTCTGGCGGTTGGGTACATTAACATGGGGCCAGGGGCGTAGCTAAAGGATCATGTGCCCTGGTGCAAGAGTTCAGCTTGGGCCCCCCTTCCCTCAGTGCTTTGTGTGTCTTCTTATGCGGCACAAGGGTCTTTGGCCCCACTCAGGCTCCTGGGCCCGGTAGCGACTGCTACCTCTGCACCCCCTATAGCTACGCCCCTGCATGGGGAATTCGTTCTTGATTATTGGCTCAGTAATCTGTCCTTATAAATGGAACTCAAGGCTAAGTTCACAAAGTACATTTTTTGCCTAATAGAGAGTTGGATATAAGGTCTCATATACAGGGCTGCATTACAGATGCATGTTGTCTGGACTCTTAAAGGAAATCTGTCATGAGATAGAGTAGTATCAATCCAAT
The DNA here is from genome assembly GCA_900303285.1 of Rhinella marina. Classification (NCBI taxonomy): domain Eukaryota; kingdom Metazoa; phylum Chordata; class Amphibia; order Anura; family Bufonidae; genus Rhinella; species Rhinella marina. The sequence continues at coordinate 115,992 of ONZH01002055.1, forward strand.
GTACATTCCAGATGCATACTGGTCACTACTTTGTATGGCCCTTGGTCCTATCCTCATAGCTGCTGCCAATGCGGAGAAATAAGTGTTTTTTATTTTTTGTTAATTAGCCCCTAGGTGCAATGAGAGTGGTGCTGGTGCTCTGCTCCATATCTCCTATGCCGCACCTCCACTGCCAAGACTGACAGGCCAGGCAGTGAATATATATCCACACCTGGTCCTAAGTATTCACGGGAGTGTTTGGCGCACGCGCTGTACAGAGATGAAGACTGCCAAGCACTCCATCTCTGTACAATGCTTGCACGAAACGCACAACTCCACGGATCTCTGATTTTATATTGAGGTACACAGTGATTTTTGTTTAAACACATGCCATTTAACAGAGATGTTCTCCCCTAGAAGAAACGTCATGCCTCCTATAGGTGCCATATAGCGGCACAGAGGATCTCTATGGCTCCATAAAATGGAATCAGAGACAATCTCTATCGCTAAGTCTTTTCTTTATACTTGCCTTCAATATTACTTAGCCATAAGAAACACTGAAACCTGGAAAAAACTGCTGGTGTGACTTCTGCCTAAAGTGTAGCTTTACCACCATTTTTTACCCCCTTTGTACAAATCCCTCAGTCCAGTCTTAGCTGCTGAGATCAGTTCTCAGAGAGGTAAAACTGCTCTTTTAGTTCATCCCTATTTACTAAAATGAGAGAAACCAATTTCAACACTTTTCTTAAATCCTCATTTACCTGGTGCTGAGGAGTTCTGCTGATGTTTCATGGATTAAATAGCCGAACATATAATGGTTGTATTATTTTTATTATGTACAGACAAGAAACTGTCGGTACATTCTCAGTGGGATAAAGCAGCAGGACGTGTCTCCAAGAAGCTTTAATGTTATGTTAAGGGAGCAGTGTGGAGACCTTTCCTGCTGACAGAATGCCCTAGAAGTGTGTCTGTCATGAGCGATGACAACATGGAAAATGTTGCTAGTCTTTCACAACAGGTTCCGATCTTCATATCAAAAATGTTACTAAAGTAAACTAAGACATCATCTAAATACTACAATTCAGGTATTATGATGACTTGGTAATAAAGTCCAGAGAGAGATATACATTTTAGAAGACAGCACTGAACAGACTAGAAGCAGCAAAATCACTCATGTTAATTACAATTTTTACATACCACCAAAACATATCCTAGCAATATTAACCCCTTGACAACATGCGCTAGACATGTATGGGGGAACTCATCTCCTTAAAGATGGCACCTGCTCTGGAGTGGATCGGGCACCACATCCACCTGGTTTCACACAGCAGACACCCGGGGCTAATTTCTGCGATAATGCCGATCACAGACATTTAACCCCTAAGATACCGTGGTCAGTTGTGACCATGGCATCTGACGTGGCTTTCTCCGGGAGCGCTGCACTCCCGGGGCCTGAATGGCGTCCCCGCACTGAGATCAGGGAGGCTGGAGCCTGTAGCAGGCCAATAGCACTGTATATCCCAGTGTAGGCCTGTAGGTGGCAGTACTGCATTGGAATACACTAAATTTCCCATACACTAATGTATTAAATCACATTAGTGTATGGGAGAAGCAATCTAGTGATTGCACATGCAGGTCCCCCATGGAGGCTTAAAGAGAATCTGTCATCTAGATAATTGACATTAAACCAAAAGTTTAATGTCGATTATCTATATGTTTTTCTTTTTTCTTGGAGCTCACTTTATATATTCATAAAATCCACTTTTATCTATATGCTAATGAGGCATTAAGGTGAAGCAGGGTTATCGACTCGAAGTGATGTAGCAAGGGTGGGGGGGGCAACGGCATTCTTGGGAGGGTCATGTATGAGCGGAGGAAAGGTGTGCTTGGGCTCTGTAGGGGGACAGGCCTGGGCACATTTAAATGAAAATAACTCCCCTCTGGGCACCTTACTGCCTCATTAGTATATGGATAAGGCCCCTTTCACACGACAGTATTTTTTGCGGGCTCCGATCCGCATTTTTCACATAAAAAATGCAGACCCATTCATTTCTATGGGTCCGCAAAAAATACTGAGAGCATACTGTGTGCTGTCCGCATCCGTATGCCCGTTCCGTAGCCCCGCAAAAAAGATAGAACATGTCCTATTTTGTCCGTTTTGCGGACAAAGATAAGCATTGTTACAATGGATCCGCAAAAAAAACGGATGCCATATGAACGCCATCCGTTTTCTTTTCGGATCCACAATTTGCGGACCGCAAAACACAATGTTCGTGTGAAAGAGGCCTAAAAGTGGATTTTATGAAGCTATAAAGCGAGCTCCAAGGAAAAAGAAAAACATATGGAAAGAAGGTATGAAGTGCTTTAGAGTCATACTTTTAGTTTAATATCAATTATCTAGGTGACAGATTCCCTAGGTGACAGATTCCCCTTTTTACCATAACAAAAATAAACCAAAAAAAGGTCATATGCACTGCTGCGTCCCAAAATGTCTAAACTATTAAAATATAAATGTATCTCCTATACCGTGAATGCCGTAATGGAAAAAAATAAAAATGGTCAATTCACCAAAAATGGCTGATACACACTCCAAAATGGTATCAATAAAAAACACAGATCACCCAGCAAAATTTAAGATGTCACACAGAAAGATGGAAATGGTAAAAATGGGGGTCAGAGAACACAAGAAAAATGATATAAATATGGTATAGCTGTAACCAGACTGATCTGGAGAATGAAGGGAACAGGTCAGTTTTGCTGCATGGGAAACGCTGTAAAAATGAGACCCATAAAACTATGGTGCAATTGCATTTTTTTCCCAATTGTACTTTATTTGAATTTTTTTTCCAGTTTCCCACTACATTGTAAGCAATATTAAATGGTGATATTAGAAAGTGCAACTTATCCCACAAAAAACAAGTTCTCATAAGGCTATGTGAACAGAAAAAAAATAAAAAGCTATGGCAAAAAAATGAAAATGCAAAAACTGGACACTTGTAAACAAAGAGGTGCTGGATTATTGGGAGGGGGAGCTAGAGAGGTAAGTACTGTTTCTGGTTTGTTAGACATTGGACAACCCCATTAATGACATGATCTCCACAGTTTATCGTGTTTACTGATAAAATACTTATGTACTTATTTTACCTACTCTCTGGAATGCTCTGCCCCTGAATATTAGGTCAATTCACAACTTCCCTACCTTCAAACGTGCCCTAAAAACACATCTTTTCAGGCAGGCTTATCAAGCTTCCTAAAATGACCTTTCCCCAACTAAACCGCTCCCCCACCAACTCCTCTGGCCTGAACTCGATCCTCCAATAGTCCCAAATCCGAAGCAGATCGGCCGGCACCACACCTTTCACTACAATTATGGCTCGAATCCTGCTTATCACAATCAACTACCTGTGTCACCCCCTATTCCTCATAGATTGTAAGCTCTTGCGAGCAGGGCCCTGACTCCTAGTGTTTCAGTTGTATATTAGCCAGTCATTTTTGTATTGTACAAGAACCCTATGATTTTGTAAAGCGCTGCGGAATATGGTGGCGCTATATAAATAAATATTATTATTATTGTACATGCAGCCAGGGGCGGATTGGCCATAGACCTTACAGGGAAATTACCCAGTTGGCAAACGCCCAGGGGGTCGCCTGAGCCCTCCTCACGGCCAGCCATTGGACGTTTTTGTGGATGTATTTTGTGCTGCTGGCAGTATTTTATGATGGACTGTGGTATTTGGCTCTGTTGGGGGGGGGGGGGTAAAATGTGCCACAATATTGTATTGTTGGCCCTGCCTACTTGTGTTATCCCTGCCTTCCATCAATTTGGACACGACTACAAAATGGGGCCACTTTTAGTATTTTTTCCAGGGCTACTTTAAGTTCCCAGTCCACTGCATGCAGCAGTATATATTCTAACAATGAAATGATGAAATGCGCGCTTCCATTCTGTATGAAGAAAATAGATTTTTGTCTCCCTCTTGTGGCTGGTGAAGAAACAGCAAATAACAGTATACTGACTGTTAGCGGAAAAAGCTATGTAGATGTGTTTGTTTGGAGATTGGCTTGTAGGGTTCCCACTAGGGATGAACGAACCAAACCGTAACGAACCAGATTCGTTATGAACTTTGCAAAAAGCTCATTTCGTCACCGAACCGAACTTTTGAAAAGTTCGTAACGAATCTGGTAAAAAAAAAAAACGGTAACGCAAAACTGTAATTTTTTCACAGAATAGACCAGGATACAAGGGATTATTACTCCTATAATCCCTTGTATCCTGGTTTTCTGTGAAAAAAATTTGTGACGTCACCCCACAGCCCCTGAAGTGTCTGAGCACGCCGACATCTTGTCAGTGCGTCTCAAGACTTCAAAGGGAGAGGAGCTGCAGATTAGATAGACAGAGAAAAGAGATAGATAGATAGATAGATAGATAGATAGATAGATAGATAGATAGCCAAACAAGTAGATAGATACAGGGAGAGATAGAGAAGGAATAGAAAGGGTTAGTGAGAGAAGCAGGAGAGAGGAAGAGAAAGCTAGATATAGAAGATAAGGTGATAGATAGGGAAGGAGGCTGAGAAAGCAAGAGATAGGTAGAGGTAGGGAGAGAAAGTCATAAAGATAAAAAAATTGTGAGATCTAGGGAGAGATAGGGTGATAAAAAAAGAAATACTGAGAGAAAAGAGTCAGGACAGGTAGCATTCCTGTTCCGTGACCGTACACGCTACACGTTGCTGCTCAGCTGGGTGCCGTCAACCCCGTTTAGCCGCAACAAAAAAAGTTACAAAAAAAAAGTTATAAACAAAGTTTAAAAAAAAAAAGTTAAAAAAAAGTTATAAAAAAAGTTTAAAAAAAAAAAGTTAAAAAAAGTTATAAAAAAAATAAAGTTTAAAAAAGTATAAAAAAAATACATCATTTAATTTTCCCCCACCCTGTTGGACAAATAAAAATATGTCCAAGCGTCCTACTTCCAGCACTTCCCAGGCAAGGAGTGCAACAGCAGGCGGTGAGGGTAGAAGAAGTGGCAGCACCAGGCCCGGTGGCAGCCGGGGTAACAGGCGTGGCAGCAGGGTGCAGCTACCCCTGATGGCCACTGGTCAAGTAAGAACCACACAGCCAGCGGTTCTAGATTGTCTTACCCAATCCACCAGTTCCACCGCCCAAAGCTCCCAAACGAGGAGTCAAGCATCCGCTGGATCATCTGACACCACCCTTACATGGGACGGTCAGCGAGAGTCCTCTGCCCCGTCCCCTGTTATTAGAATGCCACTCACCTCTGGGGCACCTTCTGCCAGGGAACTGTTGGCAAACCTTGATCTGCCCTTGGAGTCTCTACCACTTTTTAGTGATGAGGAGGAGGAGGAGGAAGTCCACCAAAGTCAGCAGGTGGAACGTAGTGAGACTCCAGAGGAGGTGTTGGCTGTAAGCAGTCAACAGAGCCAGGGAGGGGCATCCAGTGCCACACCTGATATTCTGTACCAGCCACCGGAGGAAAGTAGCAGTGGTGCTGAGTTTGATGACGATGTCGCTGATCGGACGTGGCGCCCTCAAGCAGCATCATCCTCATCATCAGGGGAGGAAATAGAGGTGCCACCGACGCAGCAACATCCCACTGTTTCAAAGAACCGAGGCACAAGAGGGAGGGGTAGAAGCCAAGCTACCAGGCAGAGATCACCCTCTCAAAGCCTTGGTCCTGAGAGGGCACCCTCAGGCAGCAGTGGCATTCAACAGCCAGCAAGACCCCCAGTGGCTGTCAGCAAACCACGGTCCTCTGTCGTCTGGCAGTTCTTCCGTCTGGGGAAAGATAAGCACATCGCTTTGTGCCTGCTGTGCAATGAGAGGGTCAGTCGTGGCAGGGGTGATAATCTCGGGACAACATCCATGCGAAAGCACATGGAAAGGCAACACCAACAGGCCTGGAAGAACCGTGACCCCAATACCACCTCCTGTCAGGATGCACCATACACTGCAGATCCCATCATGCAGCATCCTCTCAGTGCAACTCAGGGCTCGTCAGCCTCAGGTGCCAGCACCAGCACAGTGTCACTGCCATTTACACCGCTAATGAGGCAGCAATCCGTGACTGAGTCCATGGGCAGACGTCAGGTGTATTCCAGCAGCCATCCCATGGTCCAGAAACTGACCGGACACCTGGTTAAGCTGCTGGTGCTTCAGTCCCTGCCCTTCAACCTCGTGGACTCCCAGCCTTTCAGGGATTTCATGGCGTGTGCGCACCCCAGATGGCGAGTCCCCAGCCGCCACTACATCTCTGGCAAAGCTGTCCAATCACTGCACAGTTATGTGCAGAAAAAGGTGGGCGACTCATTGGGACTCTCGGTGTCCAACACCGTGCACCTGAGTGCTGATGTCTGGTCCTCAAATTATGGGCAAGGGCAGTACATGTCTGTTACTGCCCATTGGGTCAACGTCCTCCCAGAACACCATCAGGAAGTTGGCCCATTCTTGCCACTGTCACCTCCACGGTGCTTTAGGGGGCCAGCAGCGGGAAGCAGAAGTTCTGCCTCCACCACCTTGCAACCATCCGCCGCTTTGACAGCAGTCCAACCTGCCCCAGTGTCTTACCACCGATGTCAGGCCCAGCGCTCTCAGGCTGTCCTCCATTTGGTGAGCCTGGGTGAACGGAGCCACAGTGGGCTGGAGCTCCTCCGGACCATCAGGGAGGAGATCAATCAATGGCTGACCCCACGTCAACTAACGGTGGGAAGTGTGGTAGCAGACAATGGGAGGAACATTGTCTCTGCAGTGCAGCAGGGAGGGCTGAGTCATACACCTTGTATGGCACATGTGATAAACCTCATAGTGAACAGGTTCTTAGATCATTTCCTGCACTACAAGACCTTCTGAGGATGTCACGCAGAGTGTGCAAACACTTCAGCCACTCCTACACTGCAAGGAACACCCTGCTCAGGATCCAGAGACAGCGCAGTCTGCCCCAACATCGGCTAATCTGCGACGTGCAACACGCTGGAATTCTGCCCTCCATATGCTGGACCGCCTGTACGAGCAAAGGTCAGCCGTTACAGACTACCTCATGGGCCAATCAGGCAGCTTCACGCCACACTGCGACTTCCAAGTCATACACTGGCAGATCATGCGTGAAGTCTGCCAATTGTTGATCCCTTTTGAGGACGCGACTTTGTTTGTGAGCAGGCAGGACTATGGGATCAACAACATCATCCCACTCGTCCATGTTCTGGAAAGTGCGCTGAAAAGCATCATCAGCAAGGATTCCCAGGCCACCACTCCAAGGCTGAACATCGCCTTGAGCCCAGAGATGGATGAAGTGCAGATGGAGGGTGAGGAGGAGGAAGATGTGTACGCCCAGCCATTCCACACACCGCCACCTGGCTTCTCTGCCTCTCAATCACAGGAGGAGATGGAGGATGAGGTGGTAGAGGAAGCGGAGGAAGACCCCAGCAGTCCCTGGAACTATACCGAGGACAGTGGAGAGGAGAGGCGCTCATTGTCCTTGGTGCAGATGGCAAGGTGCCTGCGGGAGTGTCTGAGGAGTGACAGCCGGATTGTAGACATCCGCCAGAGGGACCAATACTGGCTGGCCACCCTGGTGGACCCTCGCTTCCGCCGCAAAATGGCAGAATTTTTTCCGCCATCAGAGAGGGAGGCAAAACTGGGGTACTACCGGGACCTACTCACCAGTCAGTTGGTCTCAACTTACCAGCGAGACCAGCCAGGTTCCCAGACAACATCCGCTCGGGGGAACCAGCGTGCTCCACTACCACCACCACTAGTGGAGGCGTGAGAAGTCGCTACAGCCTCTAATCGCTGATGAGCGATTTCATGCAGCCAGCTGCTGAAGAGGGGACACAACACCGGACTCATGGCGTGGACCAGCATGAGCTCACCCACCAGGTCACTGCCTACCTGGATTGTACCCTGCCCCAAAGTGTCACCGACCCCGTGCAGTACTGGGCAGAGAAACTGGACATTTGGCCTCAACTGGCAGAGTTTTCTTTGGCTCTGCTGTCCTGCCCAGCCAATAGTGTTGCGTCAGAGAGGGTGTTCAGTGTGGCGGGTAACATCGTAACACCGCAAAGAACGAGGCTCTCTTGCCACAGTGTTGAGATGCTGACTTTTATAAAGATGAATCGTGCCTGGATTACATCGGATTATACCACCCCCCTGCCTGATGTGAATGACTAAGTCATCAGTCACCCGTCTTGCATGGCAATCCGTGTGTCCAAGAAACTGACCTTAATATCCCAAATATGTGCCCAACGTAAAAATCCGTAATTTAACTTATTAAGTAATGTTCCCCCCTTAGACCCCAAATTAAACAAAATCACCTTAAAAATTCCCTACTTAATTCGGATACATTTAAATAAACAGAACCCCTTCTCCAAATTTAATGCCCATGGTGTGTTGGCCATTTAACATCTCCACACCAGCTTAATGCCTCACACCGGTGCACCATCCAACCCATACCCCAAGAACAGTACCATCCCTAAAATAATCCCCACGACTATGCTTCACAAAGTGGGGATTTCACCTTTTGTGAACTATAGCCATGGGGTTCTATCCCTGGCACCCATGCCAAGGAACACTACTCACCGTTTTGTGAGCGGGTACTAACTGTTCTTGAGGTATTTTGTTGATATTATGAGAGTAGTAAAATCTCGCACCGCAAATCCCGATGGGGTTCTTCTCTGTGCGAATGATTTCACGCCTCTCATGCAGTCACACATAAGGCTGTCTATGGGGTATATATCACGGAGGCTGCTGTCCTTCAGCTGTGATATAAAAAACCTCCACAGTTAGTTACAGCAACAAACAGTTGCTGAAAGGCAGGTTAACTTGCCTTATTTACGGGTGCCTTTACAATGGGATGCTTTTTTGGGGTTCTCTGCTGCCTAAAATCCACAGCGCATCGTTGGCTAATTTTATGCCACCTTCAGTACTATGGGGCTGGACGCAAATACCCAGTTCAGCGCAGAACTGCGTATGTCCGGACGGCACCATAGTACTGAACGCCGTTTGGTGAACGGTATAAAAATGCCCTGTGGATTTTACTCAGCAGACCCGCAGCCCCATGTGAAGGTACCCATAGGGTGAGGTTTTTTGGGAGTGACCAAAGAGAGGGCGGGAAGGTCACTCACATACCCCATCAGGGGTTTTTCCCCTACCCACTTTAAAAGATAAGTCCAGGCAATTAATAACTTTCTGTGCCCTTACTTGAACCAGAAACTTATAAATTGCCTGGACTTATCCTTTAAAGGGAACCTGTCATCTCCGAAACACCCCCTGAACTAGAGTAAGCGGTGTATAGTGTAATTGATGCTGAATCCGAATATGTAAGTTTTATCTTCATACTCACTTCCATTCCGACGCTGTGCTCCCACAAACCTGCAGTAAAATGCACTCACTGGACTCCGGTGCTCACTCACATAATGGAGAGGACTCAAAGAAGAGTCCACTGAGTGCATTTTACTGCAGGTTTGTGGGAGCACAGCGTCAGAACGGAAGTGAGTATGAAGATAAAGCTTACATATTCGGATTCAGCATCACTTACACTATACAACGCTTACTCTAGTTCAGGGGGGGTTCCGAGATGACAGGTTCCCTTTAAGCCAGCTGGTGACAGCACTAAAACAACACAAAAGCATACATCCATTGGGTTGGGCACTGCACTCGATTAGGACATCAAACTGGTGTAACAAAGATATATATGTCTCGCCAACAGCCATAGGCCCAGATTCAACAGGTTTGACACCAGAGTAGTTGCGTCAATTTGTAAAGCGAGTGCCAGTGAGGTGTCCATTTCATGAAAATTATGTATTTTTGGATAATGGAACTGGCGTAAAGCCTTCTTGAATCTGTGCCTTTTTAAATGTCCTTTATTCACCTCATGGATTCTGTGGGTGAGGTTAGCTGTCTATTTAACCGTGTCCGTATCCTACTAGACTAGCTGTAATGTTACAGGTTTTTTTTTAAGGTTGACTGTCCTGTGCTGAACTCTACATCAACATTTTGTCATGTATAAAAACTGATTTTTACAAGCATGCATATTCTTAGCTTCCAACTTCAGTTCTCTGTACTAGGCCCGTCTGGGTCCAAAAGAATACTGCTCCTACTAATGCCCCCACCGTCAATTGTCTATTTGGAAACATACTGGGTGCAATCAAGAGCTGCTGAAGCTGCCTCCTCAACTTGTCTCTTCTCAACTATACTGGCCTGGGTGCTATCAAGTGCTGCCGCCTACTTCTCCGTCAATTGTCTCTTCTCAACTATACTGGACTGGGTGCTATACAAGTGCTGCCGCCTCCTCCTCCGTCAATTGTCTCTTCTCAACTATACTGGACTGGGTGCTATACAAGTGCTGCCTCCTCCTCCTCTGTCAATTGTCTCTTCTCAACTATACTGGACTGGGTGCTATACAAGTGCTGCCGCCTCCTCCTCCGTCAATTGTCTCTTCTCAACTATACTGGACTGGGTGCTATACAAGTGCTGCCGCCTCCTCCTCTGTCAATTGTCTCTTCTCAACTATACTGGACTGGGTGCTATACAAGTGCTGCCGCCTCCTGCTTCTCCGTCAATTGTCTCTTCTCAACTATACTGGCCTGGGTGCTATACAAGTGCTGCCGCCTCCTCCTCCGTCAATTGTCTCTTCTCAACTATACTGGCCTGGGTGCTATACAAGTGCTGGAGTACGCCTGTCTGTCTTCTGACCTGTGATGTCACTGAGACCGCATCGACTTCCATGCAGCCTATTCTTGGGCTGGTGCCACGATCTACCGTGTGTTTTTGGTGCTCTGGCATGACATGGACTGCTCCAGCGGACATCTTCAATGCTGTCAAATGTTGTCGACCTGGCTGTCGACGACTATTTTTGCACTTTGATTTTTTCAACTTTTTTTCATTGTAATAGCAACTGCAACTAAACGAAACTATACCCTATCAGACTCCCACTATTGTAGCTGCAATTATTCAGTCGTTATAGCAAGGTTCGTTTTAGGTTCGGTTCGTACGAATCCGAATTTCACGAAAGTTTGCCGAACCGAACATTTCAAAAGTTCGCTCATCCCTAGTTCCCACCCTAGAGAGCTGTCAGTCTGTCTGGAGAACAGACATGGAGGGAACAATGTAACAGTGAACGTCTATTCTTAACCCCTTCACGACCGCCATACAGCTATATACGTCCTATCTGCACTGCCCCGTGCAGATAGCACGTATATAGACGTGCAGGCGGCCCTTTAATCCCAGCGCTGATCAGATGCAATCTAGCAGGAGCAGGTCGGGTCCCGGCTCACAGACAGAGCGGGGACCCTGAGGAGAAGACAGGAGCAGTTTATTACCGCTTCTGTCTTCTCCTAAGCCGGAGGACAGCCTTACCTCTTCAGCGGCGCAGGCAGGAAAGAAGCGGCAGCGCCGCTTCCTGTGGTAGACCCGGCGGTCACGTGACCGCCGGGTGTCTCGGGGCCAGAGCAGTGCTGCAGGGTCTAAGGAGACCCTGATCAGCTCTGCCTCTATGTAATAAGCCCCCAGGGGGCTGTTTTCCCCTGTAACTGGGGCTCCTGTGGATGCCCCAGTTACAGTGGAAACAGTGGGAAAAAAAGTGTAAAAAAAAGGAAAAAAAAAAAAGTCAGTCCTCCAGAGGTCTTTTAATGACCTCCTGGGGGACATATTAGTTGTCAAAAATAAATTAATATATAAGTAAAAAAATAAATAAAAAACAAACAAAAAAAGTGTAAAAAAAAAAAATTAAACACGCAGTCGCCAATAGAAACAGTCACCATAGTCGCCCCGTCAAATAAAATCTATACATGCTATATATCAAAATGATCGTCATCAAATAGGGAACCCATTGCAATAATTAATTTGTGCGTCAGTTTTAATATTTTAAAAAAAAAAATCTATAATTAAAAAAAAATCCTTTTTTTTTATAAGAATTAGCGGTTTTTGTCTAAATTAAACCTAAAAAAATATAAAATATCTTTAAAAAAAATCATTCTAATAATAAGTCCTAAGTGTCAAGTAAAAAAAATAGCAAAAATTATTTTCGTATTCAAACGAAAAAAAAAATTAGGGTCACTAAGCCACCATGTGCCCAAATCACAAAAAGTTGCCTGGACATTCAGGCCTTTTATAGGTCCGGTCATGAAAGGGTTAATCACTCTACTTACTTTATTGTGGTATAATGACATATACCAGTTAGGGCTCGTTCACATCACCGTTAGGGCTTCCGTTCAGGCTTTCCGTTATAACATCGTTATAACGGAAAGAAACGGAATCCCTAGGACGGACATCAAAACGGACACCTTTAAGACGCATTCCGTTTCGACAGGACTTTGTTTTCCGTCCAGCATAACGGCAACCAGACGGATCCGTTATGCAGAGCCATAAGCTTCTATTATGACGGATCAAAACGGAATGCCTCTTAAAGGTGTCCGTTTTGATGTCCGTCCTAGGGATTCCGTTTCTTTCCGTTATAACGATGTTATAACGGAAAGCCTGAACGGAAGCCCTAACGGTGATGTGAACGAGCCCTTAGAAAGAGGCCAAATGACACTCTTTTGGCCTCCACCTAATAGTGTGTATGTTGGCAGCTTTCCTGACATGATGTGAACATAACCTAATATCTAAAAAAGGTAAAAACTTATTTAAGGCCTTTTCACACGACCGTATGCTGTGCGCACGATCGATGCCGCTCCGGGACATATGGCCCGCTCACGGACCGTATGTCTCAGAGGGCATACGGTCGTGTGAAAGGGCCCTTAAAGGGGTTATGCCATGACTGATGTGAAAAATGAAAATCAGACATCCTATAGTACATGACAACAGAACATATGGCTAGTGACAATTGAAGATTTAGGATCCATTCACACGTCCGCAACTGTTTTGAAGTCCGCAAATTGCGGATCCGCAAAACACGGACACTGGCCATGTGCGTTTCTCATTTTGCGGAACGCACATGGCTGGCGCTATGACTGAAATGCCTTTTCTTGGCTGTGGACAATAGTACCTTTTCTATTTTTTGCGGGGCCACGGAACGGAAGTGCGGATGCGGATCTTGCAGGTATCTTTTGAGGCCCCATTAATAATGAATGGGTCTGCACACGTTCCACAAAATTGCGGAATGGATGCGGACCCATTTTGTGGACATCTGAATGGACCCTTAAACTGAGTGCATTCGACCAGCTCAGTGAGACAGACAAAAAAAATAAGGAAAAGAACAAACAGCAGGTGGCGCTATACTGATACATTTTATTGAATAGCTCACTGGCTATAGTAAATTTTTAATGACATGCAATTACAAAAGTATTCAGATCCAGGTGCTGTTTGAAAAATGTTGAATATGTTTTGTGACACACCCCCTTTAAGTATGAAGAATTACTGATTTATTGTGGACACAATATACTGATGGCCGCACATATCCTGTCATATCAGCTCTGTGGGCCCAAGGACAGTCTTGAGACCCAGCAAACTTATGTTATCCATAACACCCAGCCGCAATGACCAGTATCAGAGATGACTCCAATCCCAGATGTCAAAGACAACAGAGACATCGGCATCTGAATGGTTAGACAGAGGGAAAGAGAGGGCTCCCTCTGATCTCCAATTAGAGCATCCATAGCAAAATTGCAGGACTACGATCAGTTGCTATGACAGCCTCGGGCCTTGTTAAGACCAGGCTTACCGTAGCAAACTGCCTGTTGACAGGCAGCCAGTAAAAATCCCTTAGACTGCAATAGTATTCTAAAAATGGTATCAGAGGATCGCATATTACAAAAATGACAGTAAATTTATTTTTCAATTTTTAAAATAAATAAAAAAATTCAAATCGCCCCTTTCCCACTTTTACAAATAAAAATAAACAATACAAAATAAACATAATTCGTATCGCCGTGTATGAAAATGTCTGCACTATTAAGTATAAAATATTTCTGAAATATGAAATATATTTATCATGCGCAGTGACCGTTAACAGTATGATAAATTAAAATGGACAATTTGATATTTTGTTGATCATCTCGCCACCCAATAAAACTGAATAAAAAGTTAGTGCAAGTTGTATCTTGCTGCTGAAGAAAAGAAATAGACCAAAAAAAATCATTTGGATTTTAGAGGCTGATTACTTTTGAGATGAGTTCAATTTCAGCTCCACAATGACATTGTGTGAACATGGCTCGAGGCTTCATGTTCCGTCTCGTAGAATCCTTTGGCTAGCTAGGTTCAATTTAGTAGAACCACAAGTAGTCTGGGTACAAAGCTGGTCTGTGGCTGCCCTTACATGTAAACGTATACCCGCCTAATAGATGTTAGATCGGCCTGTGATAACATAGGGAAAATGCAGATATCCAAACACTGCTAAATGAGACAGTATTTCATCGTGATCCTCCATTATACTGGTGTTGGTTTCTGCATGGAGCGCCAGCCTCAGCCCCATCCGCTCTGATTAATGTGTCTGCTAATTGTCTGTAGAGTGTCAGTTTTAAGTCAGTGTATCCAAGCCATTGTGAGGGGATGTGGAACATGTGAATGGAGGGTTTGGGGGCAAAAATGGATCAGAGCGAGCCCCTCACTGAAACACGGTCACGAGTACCACCCCTCTTTTTCAGGTGATTGATCTATGCTCTGATAAATCCCAAAGCCTTTTTTCCAACCATTAATGCTTCTTTAGCTTTGGATTCTTTTTTATAAGGACTTTTGAACATTTCTTGTGGTTATTAAGGCTTTTGAGCTGGTCTTGTGGTCAAACTGCATTGGAATGACTAAGAAATTACCAAAAGTAAATATTTAAAAAAGACCATATTCTACAATTGTACAGGCAGAGCAGTCTGATTCATACATATCAGTATGTGGAGGTCATCTGTCCAGTGGGGCAATAGAGACTCCAACATACAGGATTACAGATTAATACATAGATTACAGATATAAAGTAACCTTAGGCCTCGTGCAAACGACTGTATCCATTATGCGTTTCACAGACCGGGGATCCGCAAAAAATGTATACTGGTCCAGTGCATCCTGGAATTTCCATGAGTCCTGTAGAACTGCCTATTCTTGTACGCACACAGACAAGAATAGGACTTTTCTATTTTTTTGTGGAAGAGCCGCACGGACATACGGATGAGGATTGCATACAGTATGCTGTTTGTATTTTTGCACCCCCATTTTTTGCAGATCAAATACAAAACAAAAAAAATATGGTTGTGTGAATGAAGCCTTAACATGAGTGGTTGTGTACTTTTGGATGAGAAGGTTGCTGAGACTGCCCATAGTCTTCTAATGCTGCATTTACACTGCCAAACCTAGGAGTCAATTATCGGGAAAGAACCCTACATGAGAAAAATCCTTCATGATGGCCAGTGTTAAACTATAGCCAAAAATGTGATCTGTCCAGAAATTTTCAGTCTTGGTGAGCAAAAAATATAACCTTTAGGCATGGATGTATTTCTGGAGGGTAATAATATACAGGTTATAGTTACTAGAGATGGGTCGTTGATCCAGGGAGTAATTCTGATTGCCTGATTGGGGTCGGGAAGGAATTTTTTCCCCTAAAGTGAGGAAAATTGGCTTCTACCGCACAGGGGTTTTTTGCCTTCCTCTGGATCAACTTGCAGGATAACAGGCCGAACTGGATGGACATATGTCTTTTTTCGGCCGTATAAACTATGTTACTATGTTAGGCAGATTTTTGTCACAAACACATTTGTAAATATGGGCCACTGTATGCCTTATGCTTTGCTATCACAGCAGATTTGTGCCTACAAGGGATGCAGTCACTCCTGGTCCTTACAGCTTGAGCAGACCCATAGGTATTCTCGCACAGAAGGTAATGTCAGTGTTTACCAGTGTATTGTGACATAACTGTAGTGTGACATCACTGTGTGCATTATCCTTGTATTAGGGTGCCTTGTTTATTATCTCTGTGTTCTGACATAATGGTGGTCTGAAACACACCACTGTTATAACTGTGTGCAATATTCCTTCCCTATGACATCACCATGTTTATTTTCCCTGCACAATGACATCACTTTTCATACTATTCCTGTGCTGTTACTTTACTATGATTATTGCTGAGTAATCATATGCTGAGACATCACAATCGTTATTACCTCAGTGCAGAGATATCACTGTTTATATCAATATTATGACATCACGCTGTACATTATCTGCCTGATGTGACATCACTGTATTATGATCCTTGTACTGTGATATTACTGTGTGTATTAATCCATGTGATGGGATTTTATTGTGTGAATTATTCAGGGTCTGTGATGTCTGTGATGCAACTGTTATTCCTGTGCAGTGACATCACTGTGTGCATTGTCATGGTTATAATAGATCACCAGTACTAAAAATAGCTTAAAACACATTTTCAGCCATAGCCTAGAAACTTTAAATGTACCTAAATATCGAGGACCTATCTTCAGGATAAGTCATCAATATCAGATTGTGGGGGTCCACCACCTAGCACCCCCACAATCAGATGTTTCAAGGCAGGTGTCAGAAACCATACAGTGGGCACCTCAGTACAGCATCTGGAAAACCCCTGCAAGTCACAGCTCTGTATCAGAAGACATCTCCTTACCTGCTTTGTAGTTCGGAAGTTGAGATACTCCAGGCCATGTTTCTTCTGTTGGTGTCCCTATAACCTGCAAGAATTAGTATTTCATTAATAGCACTGTAAGAATAATGTTCTTTCCCTACACATGGAATGAAGGGGACATGATGGGTATTAACCATTTTACATTATCAGTGATATTTTTTTTTTTAGTATACTTGTA
This sequence comes from Rhinella marina, assembly GCA_900303285.1. Classification (NCBI taxonomy): domain Eukaryota; kingdom Metazoa; phylum Chordata; class Amphibia; order Anura; family Bufonidae; genus Rhinella; species Rhinella marina. The sequence continues at coordinate 132,734 of ONZH01002055.1, forward strand.
GTGTAGCTGATGGAACCTTATTCTACCAGGAAAAACTATTTCTCATTGCTCTGAGTACCTGCCCCTTCCCCCCCCCAAGAATATTTCCCCTATATGTGTGGCTACCGACAGTACACACTGTAAATCATCACTAGAACAGATGTGAACTCATAAGTATACTCTTTGGAGACAGAGACCAATATACAACACTACAGAATATTGACGCATTATATAAATCCTAGGCAACCATAACCATTAATAGAAATATCTCTATTTCTGGCTATATCTACAGGTTCTCTTTAAAGGCTCTGGACACATTTAAGGCAATTCTTTTTATGATTGCATTCTACTCATTTTTTGCTAAAAATATTTTTTTTTCAATTGGTCTTTATTAAAAATTTCCAGCAGTTAAAAATCAGTCTATTTGCAGACGGTTCCTCTTCAATTCCGTCAGTTAACGCTCATCTGAAGCCTTATCGCTGCTCTTCTCACCTTATAAACACTCATTACTTCTAAACTCTTATCAAACTGAGAAGAATATGGCTTAAAGGGGTTGCCCAGCCGTTAATATTGATGAACTATCATCAGGATTAACTTCAGGATTAAGTCATCAATATCTTATTGGTGGGGGTCCAACACCCGGCACCATCAGCTGTTTGAAGAGGAGGCGGCGCTCCATGTGAGCGCTGCTTCCTCTTCATTACTCTGCACGTTGTCTCGGAAGTGGACTGTAATACAAGTACTCATACATGTGCTTGTAATTACACTATGCTGCAGCTCCACAGGAGATAAGGTGTAGTGTGAAGACATACACATCTCACAGCTGATCGGCGGGAGGGGGGACGGATGTCAGACCCCCACTGATCAGATATTGATGACCTATCCTGTAATATATAAGTAATATATATATAAATGGCTGGACAATGGGGGCATATCCTAGCAATATGCCCCCTTTAAATGCGTGTTTATGAGATCAGAGAATCAGAGATAAGGCCTGACATAAGCGGTCAGCTGCAAATAAACAGATTTTTAACTGCACTTATCACAAAAACTGCTGAAAATGTATAATAAAGACCAAGATAAAAAATGTCTTTAGCCCAAAATTAGTAAAACACAACCATAATAAATTGCCCTGAAGGTGTCCATAGCCTTTAAAGGGGTTGTCTCTTCACAGACAATGGGGGCATATTGCTAGGATATGCCCCCATTGTCTTATAGGTGCTGGTCCCACCGCTGGGACCAGCACTTATATTGGGAACGGAGCCCCAATGATGGCTGGAGTACTCCGGTCCGGCCACCACCAAGCGAGCTCACGATAGAAGTGAATGGGAGCACACCAAGCATGACCGGCCACCGTTCCCATTCACTTCTAGTGAATTCCCATTCACTTGCCAGTGCTCAGCTATTTTCGGTGGCTCCAAAGAAAATTAATGGAGGGCGGCTACACATGTGTAGTGCGCAGTCCACCAATTTTGGGTCTCCATTCTCGATACAGGTGCGGGTCCAGCAGTCGGACCTTCACCTATCAGACAATGGGGGAATATCCTAGCAATATGCCCCATTGTCTGTGATGAAACAACCCCTTTAAGTCTGTTATACTGTACAATACCTGATGAGTCATCTGATACATCAAAAGTTCAATGTATGATGCATGTAAAAAAGTTACATCTAAGAATAAAATAGTTTTACGAGCTTCACTATACAGGGCATTGGTCGTCTCTCCCTCTTTTTTATTTTAATACAGATTAAAGGTTTTCTAATTCTAAAGAAAAGGTTGTACATAAAAGAGCTTCTAAGGCTAATATTAACTGCAAAACTCTACAACCCCCCCCCCCAAGTGCACAATGACACTTCACAAAAAAGATCTACATTGCTGTAAAAAAGTCCAAACGTCTGTGCTGATTAATTCTTGATGTGTCTTGCTTCTCAGATTCAAGATAGAGCTCCAATTCCACTATATTTACAGAGATTTAACCACTTCCCACAACATGATGTACATTTACATAACGGTAAGGGGGTTGTTAAATCTCCCTCATGGTGAAGGTGCAGGCTTAGGAGCTGTGTTGGTTGTAATATACATTCGGGCTCCGACTGCAACAATCAGAAACAGTGCTTGCTTAAGCTGTTAACCCCTTAGATGCAGCAGTCAATAGCAAGTCTTCCTATATCTGCAATTACATTGTGCCACTGGGTCTTTCATTTAAAAACAATGACAGAATTGCTACTTTTTTCCTATTCCTCCCAATAGTCAGTGTAAGCTATTCAATAAGTTATATGTACGACAAAAAGCTATACCAGCCAATCACAGGGGCATGTAGAATAGCAAAACCCTCTCTAAATGCCGCCTTTTCAGTCTGGAACAGTGTGCAGAGTGGGCTTTGTGCTTCTTTGTGCTGTGTTTGGGCCTTTCTGGGACTTGTGGTGCACCACAGTTAACAGATCTACTGCTATATGAACTACTGCAGTGATTATCATTATCATATTGGTATGATCTTCATGAAAAGTGTGGACCTAAAGGGAAATTTTCTTGTAAAAAATTAGTTTTTTCCATTTTCACAGGAAAATTTTTCTAAATTCAATGAAACTCATGTTGAGTCAAAGTGCTTATTACATCCGTTAAAAAATTCATTGGGGGTATAGTTTCCAAATTTGGGTCATGTTTTGGGGATTTTCACTGTAGGGGTACCTCAGAGTATTTTCAAATGTGATATGATGCCTGAAAACCATTCAAGCAAAATCTGCCCTCCAAAGGCCATATGACGCTCCTTCCCTTCTGAGCCCTGAGGTATGCCCATACAGCAGTTTGCAAATATATATGAGATGTTTCTTTAAACTACAGAATCATGGTAATAAATATTGAGGTTTGTTTTGCTGTTAACCACTGTTGTTATAGGGAAATCTGATTATTAATTTCACCTCCATTTTGCTTTAATTCCTGTGGGACACCTGAAGGGTTAGCAAAGTTCTTAAAATCAGTTTTGAATAATTTGAGAGGTATACTTTCTAAAATGGGGTCATTTATGGGTTGTTTCTATTATGTAAGTTCCTCAAGGTCACTTCAAAACTGAATTGGTCTTGACAAAATTCTAAGCCTTCTAACACCCTAACTAATAAAATGACATTTACAAAATTATGCCAACAAAAAGTAGACAGATGGTGAATGTTAAATAATAACTATTTTGGGAGGTATCACTATCCGTTATACAAGCAAAGAAATTCAAATTTAGAAAATTGCTAATTTTTCCTATCAACCCAAACTGACCACTAACATCAAGTACAATATATCAGAAAAACCTGTCTCAGAATCATTTGAATAAGTAAAAGCATTCCAAAGTCAGATTTGCAAAATTAAGCTGCGTCAGGAAGGTGAAAATGGCTGTGCATGGAAGGAGTTAAAAACTATATTATGTGTTAACTAAAGTTGTATACTATTTGTCTAATATTAGTTCTTCTTTAAAGGGTTTCAGTCACCAGTTTTTTCGGCATGAATCAGGCTGACATTAGAGATGTGCTAATGTCACCTGATTCCAAATATATATCTGTTTTATTTACTGGTGCCCCATTTTTATATAAAATGAACTTTTATTTTATGCTAATAAGGCCTCTAGGTGCAAGGGGCGTTATACCTGCTCCTAGAGGCTCTGTTGATTGACAGGACCAGGCAGAGAAAAAACACTCCATTCACCATAGCTTGCAAGGACCTTCAATGATGTCATGACCATGTGATCAGTCACATGGTTTAGGAGGAGACAGGCTGTTTGTGTGATCCTAACCATGTGACTGATCACATGGTCATGACATCATTGAAGGTCCTTGCAAGCTATGGTGAATGGAGTGTTTCTTCTCTGCCTGGGCCTGTCAATCAACAGAGCCTCTAGGAGCAGGGGTAACGCCCCTTGCACCTAGAGGCCTTATTAGCATAAAATAAAAGTTCATTTTATATAAAAATGGGGGCACCAGTAAATAAAACAGATATATATTTGGAATCAGGTGACATTAGCATATCTCTAATGTCAGCCTGATTCATAACGAAAAAACTGGTGACAGAAACCCTTTAAAGGGGTTGTGCTAGTGTTTAAACGGGTTCTCTGGGAATTAAGAAAATGAAAATACTTAAATATTACTTTATTATAAATATATTCCCCAAAACCTTTCATCAGTTATAATGGTTCGTTTTGTCTGGGGAGCAATTATTAGGAAAAATAAAATGGCCGCCATCCTATTAGTACCTGCTTGTCAGGTATTATAATCTTGAATACAGCCTGATAAGAGCTTCAGCTGAATCTCTGTAGGAAAGGAGTTCATGAGGAGACATGAAGTACAGAGAGGACAGACTGTGGTAATGGAGACTGCATACAAGAGCTGTTGCTTATCAGCCTCCTCTCTGTACTTCATGTCTCCTCGTGAACTCCATTCCTACAGAGATTCAGCTAAAGATCTTATCATCTGTATTCAGGATCATAATCCATGACAAGCAGAGAGGAGGATGAGACAGCTCTTTAGCTCAGTGTGAAGTAACTTATCCTCCTGTGTGATTAGGACAGGTTTTGTGTGTACTAATAGGACGGCAGTCATTTTATTCCTCCTAATAATTGCTCCCCAGACAAATCGAGCCATTATAACTAATGAAAGGTATTTGGGAATATATTTATAATAAAGTAATATTTAAGTATTTTCATTTTGTTAATTCCCGGAGAACTCCTTTTATACAGATGACCAGAGGATAGGTCATCAGTTTTAAACTCTGAGAAAACCCCTTTCAAGTATCCATCCAGTTATATTAGAGGACATCTAGATGCGGGCAAATACTTTTTCAGAGCACTATCACAGAGAATTTACTCGCCAAATCTTGTTAGAGGTTTTTTATTTATGTAACAGTCTTACGTTATAAAAATACAAAAGGTGCAGGTATCTAGTATAGGCCATAGATCCTCATCTTTTATTACTGATAGACACAACCCTGACTGATGGGCCTGTCAATAAATTATCACTATACCTTTAACGATTGTAGCCTAAGGAGAAATATAAAACCTAGGAAAGGAAACCATTTGATTTATCGGCAAGGTCTGCCATTCTTGCGTGATGAAGATAAATGATCCTTTTCTTAGTCCTAGAATATACACTCGGTGATCAAAGCTTACACCCTGTGATGAAGGACCTTATGCAGACTGTGTGGGAAGACCAAGGAAAGGTCAAGCAATAAAGAAAACATTCAGACTCATGTGACATGAACAAACAGCAGGAACTTCTTCTTCCTCTCCACAGGTTCATACTGCCAATCTAAAAATGTCAAAGTAGAGGACATAGAGGCTTCTTTTGGAGTTTTTATGAAGATTTACATTAGTGTAATTCACTATTAGCAAAATAAAGCAACATGCATGACATGGAGGTAGCAAATAAAATGCACTGGATACAACAAGAATATTTTTTTATTCATGTTAAGCTTAACTTAAAAATAACAAACCAAGGGTATAAAGGGATAGTCTGATTGTGACAAGATATCGCCTATACATAGGATAGGGGATAACTATTAGATGGATGTGGCACCTACTACTGGGACGCCCACTAATAATGAGAATGGGGACTCTGTACCTCTCTAGACCCTGCAAAATAAACAGAGCATCAGGTCAGGCATGTGCATTGCCACTACGTTCATTTTTATGGGAGTTTTGGAAAAAAAAAAACAAGCAGGAGGGGCAGTGAACATGCCCAACCTTCTGCTATATTCATTTCAGGGGTACAGGGTCCCCATTCTCATGATTGGACGGGGTCCCTCACAGAATAGGGGATACATGGTCACAAACAGAATGTCCCTTTTATCCAAGGTATTTTCCTGAAGACTCTGTGTATTCACATCACCAGATACATTGTTTTTTCATTTATACACACAAATATGCCAAAATTAAAGGCAGACAGAGGTAGGTATATTTGGTGATCTAAATCCACATCCAGTACTGTACCAAAACACGTACAAAACATTTTGTGCTAAAAACGGAGCACATATCAAGCTAATAGAGTTTGTGTTATTTGGCACACATGGTCAAACACCGAAAAAAAAAGTTCAAAAAATAAAAAAAATGCACATTATTTATTATACCATAGGTAAATGTATTGTGTAGGTTCTACCTGCTAAACTGAATAGTTGTCTACTTACCGACCATATCTTCTCAAGTTGCTCAAAGGCATCTGACACACCAGAGAATGCTGGGTATCCCTGAAGCATTTCTATAAAAATACATCCCGCGCCCCTAGAATAGACAGAAAGGCAAAAGATCCTCAAACTCTGTAACTGGTGCCTGGCCTATTTTCTCATGTGTACAGAGGTATGCCAGCTGCTCCCTGACAGATGTCAGGGTAAAGAAGTTTGTTCATGCAGGATTTTGACACCTGACTCTTTTGTTCTCAAGGAGAGAAGCCACCAAAAGTATTTGACAGCGGCTTTCTCCCCTCTCCCTATTCAGAACACATTTTGGTGCATTTTATACCAAAACCTAGGTGCATCACAGTAGTAACTGTGAAACTATAATTGCAACCCAGAATAAATGAATTGGGCTAAGCCTAATTAAAAAAAAAAAAAAAAAAAACCATATAACCATAAAAAAAAAAAACATGACATATGCTAGTGTGAATGAGGCCAATACAGTAGCTCCTAGATCTTGTGACCTAATGCAATTCTTATTTAGTTAAAACTAACCTTCACAGAATAATGAATTCCTATATAACAAAAGCTTCCTATGAAAAGCACAGCGAGGGTTAACTGCAGAAGGCACCTGAGTTCCTAAAATGGCTCCTGTCCTTACCGCTGTGCTGTATTCCTGTCTGCTCTGTATTCTGTGCCATCATCCACTGCTAGGATGAAACAGTTTGTGATATCTTTCATCCTTCGTGCACACCTCATACGTGCGGGGGGTGCATGCACTGGAAAGCTCAGAACATCATTTAGATTCCGTCTATATGCCTCGCCTTGTGTTTCATTTTGCTCTTCACCACCTTGTGTCTTGGTATGATCTCTATGTCCTCCTGCCCTTGAGTCTGTATCCAGCATCTCTATGAAGTGCAGACAAAGCGAACAGAGAGCTTCCTTCTGTGTAAGGAATGATATAAGCCAATACCTCCGGTCAGCGGTCTGTGGATTATAGGGTGCTGAAGGCTCCTACATCAATCGTATCTTTTACTACTTTTACTATCCCTATCGTTTTATTTATGAAGGGCATGCCATCTTATGTCATGTTCCTATAGTAGGTCAGAGGGGTCTTCCATTGTGAAGTCTAGCAGAACCTAGCCCCCATTTACTAATGTGAGTGCCCCTAAATTTTAGGATAATTTCCACCAAAATCTGATGCAAATTGGCACATCTAGGTTTAGAGAAATGATCTGCACCTACCCTGAAAGAGGAGTGGATTGCCAGGAATGGGGTGTGACTTTGCATGAAAGAAACGGATGCAATGTTTTGTGCCAAACTTGGACCACAATTCTGACATAAAATTCTGTCTCGAACTAAGTCAATCAATAGTTGGTATGAAGTTAGACAAAAAAGTCCTTCCCCGCACCACATTTATCATCCAGTAACATCCACATTTATTATTAAGCAATACCACAATGCAGGACAAAATACCATCCCAGCACAATCAAATACCACAGTGCAGCACAATGTACTGCCTCAACTGAACCAAATACCACAGTGCAGCACAAAATAATGTCCAAGCAGAACCATATACCACAGTGCACTACAATATACAGCCCCAGCAGAACCAAATACCACAGTGCAGCACAATATACTGCCTCAACTGAACCAAATACAACAGTGCAGCACAAAATAATGTCCAAGCAGAACCATATACCACAGTGCACTACAATATACTGCCCCAGCAGAACCAAATACCACAGTGCAGCCCAATATACTGCCTCAACTGAACCAAATACAACAGTGCAGCACAAAATACTTCCCCAGGAGCTGTCCCTCTGTTGTGGCCATCAATAGCTGCCATTTTCTATCCTCCTCTTCCTCCAGTTGATATGGGCTCCCATACCTCGCCGCAAAAGTCAACTGTATCGCTGTCCTAAGGACAGCCATACAATGAAATGTAGGAGGGCACCTTCAGCTGACAGCCAGGTACATAAGTATCTGATGCTACCAGCGTTAATTAATGTTGAAAGAATCAGATCACTATGTACCCGGCCAGCGGCATTGAGGAGGGCTGGTGCCCCCTTGGCATCGGCAGACTGGGATATTGTCTATAGGGTTTATGACTAGCCCCAGAAGAGGGCTTCATTACGTTTAAGAGTGACGCTAGGGAAGCTCGTTCCCGTCGTGGCCTGCTATTGGCTGCTCCGCCTGTTGCCAAATCACAACACATGACGGGGATATGCAGCAGCAGTCATGCAGGGATCAGGAGCGACGCGGCTCCCGGTGAGCGGGATAAGTATAATCTTTGTTTGGGGCCCAAGCATTGGGGGGCATGTTTTAGACTTTGGCTAACCCATTTAAATAAGCACAGTATTCACATAAATGATGGACATTGGGGAGAATTTATCAAAGCTGTATAGAAATTAGCAAATTTTACACTGCTCTTGTCACTTGTGAAAAATAGCAGGTGGGGATATGGCCTCCCATGTGCCCAACAGAGATTAACGGTCATTTAGGACAGAAACTAGCATAACTTATAGCATACATCTGTTCAGGCTAATAGCTGCCGTAGATTTGCTTTTCTGAGCATGGGCTGCCAGAACACACACCAAATTTACTAAGAGTCCTGCTAATAAATTTGCCACATCTTTCTCTAGTGCACTTATGAACTGGGGCGGACTGAGAGTTTAAAGTGGCCCTGGGAAAAAAATCTTAAAAGTGGCCCCATGTTGTAGGTGGGTCCAAATTGACAGAAAGCGGGGCAACACAAATAGGCGGTGTCAGCAATACCATAGTGCAAAATACGTTCCCATCAGACCCGTATACCACAGTGCAGCACAATATACTGCCCCAAAAGCTGTCCCTCTCTGGTGGCCATCAATAGATGCCATTTTCTGTCCTCTTTCAGCTCTCTCTGATTAGGACATGGAGCAGGGGGCTTATGAGGTGAGATGCAGGCCATTGCAGTTGGATTCAGGAGGACATGTGGGTCGCTGGCCGGGTACATGAGTACCTGAATCTGACATGTTAATTACCACCGAGAGCTCATTGTATACACGCACAGTGGTAGTGAGGAGGGGTTTGGGTGGCCCCATGGGCATGAACCCCCTGCTTATGAAGACTGGAGTATGAAAACACAAGACATAAACCTGCGGGTCATTCTCCAAGTCACAATGGAACAAAGTTGGATTTTTTTTTAACATCAGGATTAAGCCATGAATTTTTATGTAGGAAAACTGTCCTATACAGTAACCAAATGGAAGGACAAAAGAAAGAATAAGGTAATAGATATATTAATAATGCAAAAACAGATCTGCAAATGCTATTTATTGTCCATGACTTAACATTTTTCAAGGAATAAAAAGTAATAGATTCTTGTTCTCACCATATATCAAGGTCAGATGAATAATCTGTAGCACCTAAAAGCACATCCGGTGGACGGTACCAGAGAGTGACCACTTCAGAGGAATATGTTTGGCTGGGGATTGACTTGGCACGGGCAAGACCTATGGAAACAGCAAGTAAGAATACGTTATTCAAATTATTCATAGATTTGCATATTAAAGGAGTTGTGAAGGACTTCTATATTGATGGCCTATTCCTATCACTTTCAGATTGGCAGGGGTTTGACTCCCAGCACCCCTTTAATCAGCTGTTCTGTATCTCTGGCCCCTATTAGTGGTCGAAGTTGGTCCTGGAAATGCTGCCCCTGTTAAAGTGAATGGGAGGAGCACTGCAGTAACCAGCCCCAGCTACTACACAGTGGATCATGCTTTGTAGGTCAGGCACAACTGCAGAACAGCTGATCGGCACTGGTGCCAGGAGTTGGACCTCTCTTAATGATCGGCCATCAATACCTTGATACCTGATTTCCTATGTAAAAATACAAAGATATTTAGGATTTTTAATTCATGTTTATTACAGAATTTACCTTCATTAGTGTAATGATTTACATGAACAATGTACTAGGCAATAATCGGGAACAAACTGTTCCTTCCCAATCATTGCCCATTGGTTCAGCTACATTCAAACACAGCAGATATCTCCTCTGTACGGAGATGAATTTTGCTTCTATAATGGTTCTTCCCAATTCAGAGTCATTGGTTGTAGGTAGCACATCCCTGTTTACAGTGGACAAGGCACTGCTGGCAAATGAGAATTTTAGGTGCCACATGAAAGATGAGCAAGTGTTTTCATTTTTGTTGGGTGACACCTTTACATGGGACAACTGCGAAGGAACATTAGTACGAATGTTCATCCTTGATAATTGTCGAGATTTTTTCCCATGTAAAAAAGCCCGTCCCATACCATAACCTGAATTGTAAACTGCAAAAGAATCAAAACTGTGCCACTTTTTCATCCTCTTGCTCCAGGACTTCTAGAATGTCTAAAAGATGCCATTTTACCGCCACCATCTTGGGTTCATTCTCATCAAGTGATTTTTAATTACCTTATGTGCCAGCTGTGGTATCATTTAGCTGCAATAAAACACTAATATCTGGGCACTGTATAGTACTATTATTTAGTTGCTCTATGTCACTAGTAGTAAGTCAGAGCAACTGGATCTGTTGTATTTTCTCTTGAAGACGTTTCAGTAATCATCCGACTGAAAGGTCGGATGACTAGAAAAACATTTCCAAGAAAAAATACAACAAGTCCGGTTGCTCTGGCCGATTACTGCTGACATACCATGTCCTGGATGCATGAGAACCGTCACATACATAGCCGCTGTATGGTTTTATTCACTATGGTGTATTAAGGCATGTGTGTGAGATGTATGTTAAGCACCAAAATCATATATGATCCTGTCATATTAATGCAGGAGGAACTTTGGTAAAAAAAAAAAAAAAAAAAAAAAAGCTTGTCATGATTGGACCCAAACAAAATATACAGTACATCTCATGCATGGAGCTGTTATATCTGCATAATTAAAGCTACAGTCACTATATGGTACTCAGGGGCATAACTAGAAAGTGCTGGGCCCCATAGACCACACTTGCCATACAACCCCGAATAAACACACACTTAGGATGAGGAGTTAAGATTTTACAGAATGTCGCCTTCAGAGTAAAATGAGTCCTCAGTGCCCCTTTCACAGTAGTCGAGCCCACACTATAGAATGCCTCTTAGTGCCCAAACACAGTATAATGCCCCCCCCCCCTTTACTGCCCCCAGAGTAGACAGAACTGTGCAATTTTGACATCAGAGATACGGGTAACTGCATACCTCCCAAGTGTCCCTCTTTTGAAGGGACAGTCCCTCTTTTTGACCCAAGTCCCTCGGTCCCTCTTGTCCCCCTTTTTGATCTGAAGTATAGATTTGCATTATTACATTTACACTATCTAGAATGTGTTTCCCTGTTCCTATCTACACATTAAAGCCTTCCTTGTATATTATTTCATTATTTGATGCAATTTGGATTTTAGAAATTTTTATATTCAGATAATTTTTGCAATATTGTGTAAAAAAAACTTTAGGAGTATATAAATATGCAGGAAAAGTGGATCTTTCACGCAATGAACCATAAGGGTGCCTCTTTAACCATACAAAAAGTTGGGAGTTATAGTTAACTGCTGGGGGAAGTGGGGTGCCAGGCGCCTGCCAATCTGATACTGAAGGCCTATGTTGAGAATAAGCCATCAGTATGAAAATTCTAGAATACCCCTTTAAAGTTAAGATAGCACTCGGCTTCCTTAGAAGATAGAAATGTAAAGGTGTTGTATTTTGTGTATATGCAGGGATATTTTTCATAACTTCACATTTTGGACTGTGTAAATGCAGTTTGTCTTATGCCAACTTCTTGGTGACTTCTAATCGTCTTATAAATTACAGTAATGTGTGAATTATCCTATATTGTCGCTGCCATTAATACTACATGTTTCCAGTATGTGGCCGATTAGTCTGTTGAGCAGAAACAAACTAAAGGCAGATTGTTGCTTTGATAGAAGAATCCTGTAGTATCCCCTGGTATATTGCAGACTGTACATCAAAAGCAGGTTCTTGAAAAAATAAGACTCGCAGCCACAGCCCCTGTTGTTTCCACTGCTGTGCACAAAATAGTCTTATCAGGACCGCACTTACCAAAGTCAGCCAGTTTGAGCTCCCCTAGGTAGCTGATGAGAAGATTCTGCGGCTTTAGGTCCCGATGTAGGATGTGCTGGTGATGGATATAGGCCAGACCTCGAAGCAACTGGAACATGAAGAGCTGCATGAGGAGATAAAAAGTTTCAGATCAAAAGGAGATTCTCTTCACCTTGTACAGAAGGACTTCTCCTATAGTTCTGCTTACAATCGGTATCTCCTAACATGCTGGTACCAGGCTTTTCTAATTTACTATACAGAACTCATCCATTATCAATGCAGATAAATGGAGTCGAACAAGATACATGCATACAGTCAGCGCGTCTCTCAAAAGAAGAGAACCTCACACAAGCCTCTTTCCAGGAACCACTACCTCTAGGACATTTAACAGGAAAATGTTTGAGGCCTTGGTTTCTGCTGCAATCACAGAGGCATCTAGGGCCAATTGGTGTGGTGTATGGTATGCTCCTAGAGGAAAGAGGGTTAAAGGGAGTCTGTCAGCACGATTTTTCATATAAAGGTAATGCCACTACTGGATTCAGCTGAGCATGTTGAATTCAAAAATGTTATTATTACAGTTCCTAGTAGTAGATTTAATGCTGAAAAAATGTTTTTTATAATGTGTCAATCACTCACATAAGGAGCCCAAGGGGGGCTCTCTGAGGCCGATGCCCGCAGACCGCTTGAAGTACTGCGCCTGCGCGGGATTACAACGATGACGGAGCTTCACTGCTGGAAGCAGTGAAGTGAATATTAATGAGGTGGGCGGCCCTGGGCTCCAACTGTCTCAGCGAGCCCGGGCTCGAACGCGGCTGGGCATATCCCCTTGGGCTCCTTATGTGAGTGATTGACACATTATAAAAAACGTTTTTTCAGTATTAAATCTACTACTAGGAACTGTAATAATAACATTTTTGAATTCAACATGCTTAGCTGAATCCAGTAGTGGCATTACCTTTATATGCAAAATCGTGCTGACAGAATCCCTTTAAGGTTAATGCTATGATTGCCCGCGGTCTCTATGTACCCAACTGCACTGTGTCTAGAATCAGGAGTCAGCTACATTCACTTGCCACGGGCCCTAATGAACACCAGCAGGCCAGTTTAGAGATGGGGAAGTTTAGGTAGATGGGTTGGGAGAACGTTGGCTGAATTTATTACAATGGATTTAATAAAAAACATGTCTTCATGAACTGAAAATGTTATAGAAGTTCTATTGACACGAAAGACCGTTCAATAACATAGTCTATTAAAACAATTACCAAAGCTCTGGCTACACCAAGCCATTGCCAATAAGCAAGTGATGCTGTCCGAATTATTAAATGGTTTTTCAGATTTAAAAAAAAATAGGCAAGTTATCTGGATATGGGTTATAAAAAACAGGTAATAATTTACTTGGGTCTCAACTCTCCCGTGGTAATAATTCTGTGGTCCCCCCACTTTGTGATTATAATGGTGCAGTAATGACAGTGGCACCCAAAATGAAGCATCACCTCTGCAGATAGTGATAAAATGATACGCCATCGCCAACACAGAGGATCACTGAACCATTGGCATGTAGGTAAGTAGATAATAATTAGTTACTTTAACCCATATTCAGCTTACTTGTACACTGTTTTCAACCTTTTCCCGCCCTGCACTATTATAGCATAGATGTACAGTTCACTGGTGCCATTTGCCATGCATTTGAGGGGAGGGTGACAACATACCATTTTTTCAAATGTGCAGAAAAGCCTAGCCAACAGAATTTCTTTTGCATGGGAACCTACGGAGGACTTACGCCCTTGTACAGTGGCAGTATGTGGTGTTATATGAACATCTGAGAGCCTAAAGGTAGCATTGCAATCTTAGAGCGCATCTGTCACCTCCCAGAGCAAATATACCTCCGCATAAGGTACGTTCCCCGAACATACCTTTCTAGTGAAAATCCATTTCTATAATCCTGAGAAATGCTTCTTCTTTATTTTTATGCAAATAACTCTACTCAACCTACCCTACATGGAGGTATGTTTGCTTTTGAAAATTATTTTAAAGTCCGTAATAAGCTTCATCCTTCGGCTACTTTCACATATGCAGTAAAGGTAGAATTCACTGGAGTTCAATGTTCAGTTACCCAGTATAGCCGGATATGGCTGTGCACCGCTGGACCTTATTAACTATAATGGTATAATGGAATCCGGCAGGTATCTGGCCGGTTTCCAGCATGAGCACTGGATTTCAGCAGTACAAAAACTGGTGCCAGACTTTGAGAAAAGTTAAATAAAGAAAATGATATGCATGCCAAAATAATAATAATAAAAAAAAAAATACAACTATTTCTACAAAAAACAAGCCATTGCATTAAAGGGGTTGTCCAGGTTCAGAGCTGAACCAGGAAATATCCCCTTTTTCAACCAGGCTGCCCTCTGAGTAGAGCATTGGAACATTTCATGCTCCGATGCTTCCCCTTGCCCTGTGCTGCATCGTGCAGGGCAAGGGCTGTTTTATTCACATTTTTTACACTGCCTAGCAGTGATCCTGGTGACGTCACCAACACTAATAGGCGGTCTATAGTGCTGCTGTACCCTGTAGACTGCTAAAGCGGTGCCCTAGCCCCATTAGTGCCGGTGACGTCAACAGGCTCACTGCTAGGTGGAAGCCTCCACCTAGCATTCCCATGGTGAGACATGGTAAGTTACCGAATCTCCTGAAAAAGCTCTTGCCCTGCGCAAATCAGTGCAGGTCAAGGGAGAGCATTGGAGCATGAAATGCTCCGATGCTCAACTCAGAGGGGCTGCCAGGGTGAAGAAGGGGGGCTCTGAACTTTGATTTACTAAGCCTGGAGACAGTGGAAGTTTGGCTGTCTAGACCTGTACCAGATTTATTTCAGGGTCTCAGGCTGGATGATCCTAAACAGGCCAATCCTTAATAGTTTAAAATCTGGAAACCCCTTTTAAGACTGCTGCATTTATACCTTATGAACAGGACAATATGAGTTTCCAGCCATTTTACTGGACATCATAGAGAAAGGTGTAATCTATCCTATGGATATGTGATAAATGTTGTTCATTGACCAACCAATTTCATGTTATTGCTTAATTTCAATTAAAAAAAATAACATGAAAAATGCAAATTCAGATTTGGTAGAAGGCACAGAAATTAATATTCACGGCATATCCTAAAATCTGTATGGATTTTTTTTCCACAGCATGGGAATAGGAATTACTAAAGCTACAAACTTCTTTCACTTGATACCAGTAACACTAGTATATAATCCACTAGTATATAACTATAACTGGTTCTTTGGTAAAGGTCTTACTCGAACATTGTAGGGCAGAAGTCCACCTGGGTGCTGGGTCATGTACTGTGACAGGTCTGTATGCTGCAAGGAAACAAAAAGTAGTAGCTATTGAAGCTGGAAGCAAAACATGATCAAACAGAGGTGGCCTATTCATTGGAAAATTAGAGCTGTATGAAAGGTCCCATGGCCAAAACCCCATCAATCATTGACGTCACACATAACCAAAACACTAACACAAACCAAGTATATCACTGCTGTAGTGATTGGAAAAGTTTAACGAGGTAATACCTGGGGAGCTCAGATCAATCTCAGTCCACCACTGCTATCATGAAAAGAAAACTGCATGCGGTATATTTGGAGGTAAGAGCTCCCTCTGCAGGATTTTTTTATAATTGCAGAAAAATGTACAGTATTACTAGCTCTTGAAGGGTCTGTTCTACAAAATACAGCTGCAGAACTATTCATACTATAACATTTTAAAGGGTATTCTCACCTTCAGGAGCGGACTGGGAACTTAAAGTGGCCCTGGAAAAAATATTAAAAGCAATACCATATTGTGGCACATTATACCACCCCAACAGAGCCAAATACCACAGTCCACCACAAAATACAGCCCCAAAAACTTCCAGTGGCCGGCCATAAGAAAGGCTTGGGCAGTGGCCCACAGGGAAATTTCCCTGTAAGGTCTATGGCCAATCCGCCCCTGCTCACCTTTAACATTCTCTTTACATGACAATAGACCATGTCAATACTTTGACTGGCCCATGATCTGGGAGGAGCTATGAGGTTCACACCAACGAGATCATTCAGGCAATCAGTACCCTATGTACATAATCTAGCTTTTTTTTATTTTTATGAAAGTAATCATGGTCCATGAGAAATAAATTAGGAATCCAATTTATTTGTAACATTTACACAGATGAGTTTCCTATTACAGCTACAGACAGGCTCTGACTGGACTACAGGGGAACAAGTGAACCCCCCTGTGGGCCCCTTATCCCCCACCCCCTCCACAAGTGCCACATGGCACAGTAGACTGACTGCATTACACACAGATATGCAACATACAGCATCTCAACCAGCCCATGCACCATATGAAATCTGGGTATGGATGCATCGGGTGGGGAAGATGACCTCTAGGCACAGAGGTAGTTCAGCCAGTGCCCTCTTTCCCCAGGGACCCGCCTTCTCAAAAGTTGCTGCAGGGACCCCATGAGGATCTGGGGGATTCTGGGGGCCTTGTAAGAGCTCCCATGCCTTCCATACCCAGATTTCATATGGTGCCTGCAAAATTACAGCAAAATTTTTTAATTAATGTAATTAAATTAAAATTTTAAAAAATATAAAAAAAAACACAAACAACAAAAAAAATGTAAATCCTCCCCCCCCCCTTTCATAGTAGGCTATTGCGGACAAGAATAGGACATGTTCCATACTTTCTTGTGGAGCCGCAGCTCAGCAAGATCGCACGAATGGGGCCACATCTATTCTGCAAAATTGTAACTGAAAGTGTAACTGCCATAACTGCCATTTCACTACCAAAAATGAAATTCCTAACATATGTGATGCTGAAGGGCAGATATAAATGAAGCTGTATTTTTCTGTTGATTTTACCTTTCTGATGTCTGTATTCAGCCCTTAGCAGCCCTATTTCTCTGTGCCTCTATTTCAGCATCTTCCTAAGATGGCCACTGCTGCACTTCTGGTGGTGACCTTTGCCCAGTCCCTGAGGCCATCCTGTATTTCCCTCACTTCCCATAAGCCTTTGCTCTCCTCAAATGAACTACCAGGACCAATCAGAATGCAGATAACCCCCCACTACCCCAGAGCAGTGTGTATCCTCTCACTTACAGCTAACCAAAGACAAGCCCTGCAATTACAAGGGGGGGGGGGCTGCTTTAGCTGCTCATATCTCTGGTTTGGTACCAGCTAGAAATATGACATTTCAGGCTTTAAGACAATACCAAAATGACATAAATCTGTTCAGTACAGGGGGAGATACCACTCATAGAATTCGGGATGCTGTGAATGAAGCTGAAAATGAACGTATAAACAGATTTTACTCACAATTATTCCTGACTCGATTTCTAACAGTGGTTTATCCTTTGTTGCATGGACTAGAGCTCTCATTTTGGTCTTGAATGAAAGTCTGGAATTTCAAACAAGGCCAGTTGCATGTTTCTAGCTGGTACCATTCAGGAGCTATCAGCATGTAAAGCAACCCTCCCCCCTCCACTTTCTGCCTCAGACCAGCACCAGGCACTCAGGGCTAAGCTCCTCCCCCCAATGCTGATCCGCCTCTTATTTAGAGACGACCTGCACATGGCAACATTCTGAGGTGAGAGCAGCTGAACAGGAAAGTAGCATGCATCTGTGGGAGTTCATTAGCAGGTAAAACTGAAAATGATTACATTTTAAAGCACAAAAGCATTTATACAGAAGGGTGTACTATATAATTAGGGGATAAAAAATGAAACGGCAGTTACACTTTAAGGAGTAATTATTATCTATCAAATTAAACAAATTTAAGGATGAGGGTAATCAGAAAAGAAAAATGAAATATAAAAGACTTTTATATTTACTCACCACATATTCAAACACAAAGGTCAGCGTCTCCCTGGTTTGAATGATGTCATGCAGAAGGACAATGTTTGCATGCTTCAGGCCCTTCAAGAGAGATGCTGAAGAGAAACACCAACATAAGCAGTATTTGAGAAAAAGTGTAAGATTAATACAACACTGTTAAAGGGGTTGCCTGAGATCTTTTTTTTTTATCTTGGACAACCCCTTTAAAGGCTATGGACACACTTTTTTTTTAATTAAATGGTTACTGTACTTTGAACAAACTTTGCATAAACCAATAGTAGATGTGAATATAACAAACTTTGTAATATATCTTATTAGCGAAAAATGCATCTTTCTCCTTCAGCCCCCTCATAAATTTACATTCTCTGCTCAGTCCGTCTTGAGAGACAAGATGGCTGTCAGCTCATTGAAGTTTCAGTTTGCATTTTGTCCATAGAAAACTATGGAGAGGAGAGAGTGAGGAGGATTGTACTCCAGTGAGAAAGAAAAGACAAAAAAACACTCACCTACTTTAGACATATCAAACTGTGTATCTGTGTATCTGATGTTGAATAAACTACATGGACCCGACAGTGACGCGAGCTAGTGCGGGTTTCAGGGAGCAGAGTGCGTGAGGTATGGGCAATGGGCTGACAACCCCTTTAACTGTTCTTGTTACCTACAGTGCAGTGATAACAGTTTAATGTGTGTAAAGCAGGTGACAAACTTCCTTTAATTAAAGAGATAGAGACACACCTGCTGCCTATACAAATCTATGTACAGAGGAGGAAGAATGGTGCTACAGGAAGAAAATAGCATTTTCTTTAATATATTACAAAGTTTCTTATATTCACCGGCACTATTGATTTATGAAAACTTTGTTGAAACAACAGAGACTATTTAAATCAATGTATTGTATTTTTGTATGAAAAGCATTTTTTTTTTGCAGTAGCGTTGCATTAAAAGTTTTGCACCGTTTGTCTCATGCAGCTACTTTGTATCACTGTACATAGCAGATTGTGTTCACAGTGAAATCCGTCATAGAGTCTGTCTGAAGTCCCTGTCCTTAGTCCCACTCTTTCTTCTCCTGAATGATCTCCTAATCTGTTTAGAAGACCATGCAAAAGAAGACAGAAAGGAGCTGGACACAAAGATATCAGGCAAGCTGACTGACAGATTTCACTGTGAACAGCAATCTGCTATGTACAGTGATACAAAGGAGCTTTCATTTAAGTAAAAATAATACCCTAAAAGTGTCTGTCCATATGTCTGTCCTTAGCCTTGAAGCTGGATTCAGATTCTACGTTTTTCATGTCATGGGGGATATAAGATTACAGCTTTAAATTAGAAATCATTACATAAATTAGGGCAATTTGATGTCATATATATTTATAATGGAGTCATCATGTCTAGTAAATTCAGGTGTCAGAAATTCTTAATACTTTACCTTCTCGGATAGCAGTGAAGGGTACGCCTTCCTCAGCTTTCATGCTGATAACTTTTAAAGCCACTAGTTGTCCATTAATCCTGGAGAAAAATCAGACACAACTGCTGTATTCGACTACTAAATCAATTAGTCTAATTAATTCAAGAATAAAGACTCAGGATTTGACTTAGTTCTCTGGTGAGCAGTTTGAGAGTCAATATATAATTACTGTACGACTTTCCGTCACCAGATGGCAGCATTACAATGTACTGATAATCCACCACGCTAACCTGCACAGCATATGGCTATTCAGCTGGTGCCATGCTACAAGTCCCAGCCTGGGAGAATCACAACAGCTGGCTAGCTACAGGTGGCTCTTCATTTTGGATAAATGTAATGCTCATTAACCTGGTGTAGATGGGGAAATCTACAGAAAGATATGATTTGTCCAATCATCGCTATACAACCAAACGTCATACAATAGAACAAACAAAATTTCATGTACTATCAATATAAGGATTGGCATATTTCTGTGTTCAAAAACTTTTGCATAATTCTAGATTGGTCTCAGACCTTACAAATTGTTCCTTACCTAGTGTGTAGGTCTCTGTGGCACTCCTGGCCTACTTCTACCAGATCATGACACCATAGGTGAATATAAACAGTCCATTTATGTATGTTCAGTGAGACACCTCTGTTGGCGGACTCTTCCCAACTGGAACAAAAGGACCGGGCTTGCAAATTCAACTTGCCCAGTCTTTCTTCCCCTGACATCATTTGTTAGAGAAGAGTTGGGAGACCACTAAACACTTTAGATAGTTGGTGGGCCTTGCCAAAATTGGCGGCATTGGCCAACACTATTCTAATATTGAGACAGTGAGTCCTGATTATTCCTCCCACACAGGATGATTGACAGCTGTATAAGTGTAGATTACGCTGTCAATCATCCTGTATAGGCAGGGTAAGCAGGACTCTCGTTCTCTCTCCTAAGAGTCCTGTAAGGGCTTCCGCTGCTTTTTCACTTGGAAATCCTGCTTGAAATTATAGAAATCTAAATATGACGGAGCTCAGCTTCTCTCCCTCTATCACACCCTGCTCCCAGGGCAGCAGAAATCAAGTCACAGGATCACTTTAATTTGATGGGCTGGAAATTCGTGGTGAACATTTAATTTCTGTTTTGCCATATAATGCTTTAAAATAAAGATTAATCTCTCTTTGCCATGGTTTATATGGGAGGTTGATTTACAGCAGTTCCCAATATATATCTATTACTCAGATCATTCCCTTCACAAATCATCTCATTAAAGTAATAAGGGGAAGCTTGCTCGGAATACTGTGTCATGCCAAATGTCAGATGAAAAGGCCTTTCATGATCTCCTGATGGTCATGACAGCAGCCTGTCTTCAGTAAATAGCACAGTATTAGGGTGGAGCAGCACTCTTACAAACCCAAAAACACAGCCACATCAAAGGGGTTGTCTCAAGAAGACAATATACGCTGTCCATATACGCTGTTACATCACAGAGGGTTTCCCTGCCCCTGTCCTCGTATTACAAATACACCCATAAATCTGAATGGTCACCATGTAACACTGTATTACAATGTATTATCCCTGCAGCTAATGATACAGGGTAACTGCTTTAACAGGCAATATCAGCTGTTTACCAGGAGTACCAGGAGTGTGACCCAGGGTCATCAGTTGATGGAAATGGAGGTCTTTATTCTAAAGGCTCATGCACATGATCATTGGCTGTTTTGAGGTGCGCAAATTGCGGATCCGCAAAATACAGACACCGGCCTTGTGAATGGTTCTGCGTATGGACCGCAAAAAAAAAAGTGGTTTACTCTTATGAGACAACCCCTTTAACCCCCATGCGCTCTGCACAGTAATAGTATGTCATGGTCAGAAAGTAGTTAAAGGGAGTCTGTGAGCATGTTTTTACTAATAGAAGTACCAGCAATGCCCAACAATACATGTTAACAGCATTGCAAACATACCTGTATGTCATTTGTGATATTTGTAGATGTGCAGAAAACAAACTTTTATTCTTATTGAAAATGTCTGCCAAGTTCCTAGCTGGACAGGCTTTGAGTGCCCAACCGCTCCTCCCCAGGACTCTTCCCGCTCCCGCTCCTCCCCTCTCTCACAGGGAGGCTTCTACAGCCCTCACGCAGGCTACCTCTACTGTTCTTCCAATGCCTTAGCAGAACAGCCCCCCGATGCACCCACATAAGGGAACGTACTGTGCAGACGCATTGAGCACAATTGAGGGTGCCTGTTGAGAGTTGTAGAAGCATCCTGTAACGTCAGGGACAGGGTAGGAAGCCTGGGGAGGAATGCTTGGGCTCTTTGAAAATACAGTTATACAACACATTAGGCATACCTCAAAATGGTGTCACAGGCACTAAAACTAGGAGTGGAACCAAAATAATATTTTTTCTCGATCAGTATTTGTAAGCTAAAACCAAGAGTGGAACCTACAGAGAAATGTATGATGAAAAGATCTGTACCTCCTCCATCCTTTGGCCTCACTACTGGTTTTGAATTAGGCTACATTCACATCAGCATTTAGAAATCCAGCAGGCTGTTCCTGCAGATGGGAACTGCCATATTCCCATGGACTACTACAGGGATCCGGACGTTTTCCAGCATAAATGTTGGCTTTGGGCTGGGCAAAACGTCCTGCATGCACGACTTTTTGTCCAGCTGAAAGCTGGCATTTATGCCAGCGCCAGATCTCCTTCAGATCCCATTTTATTCAATGATCGGGAGGTTGGCAGCTTATCTGGCTACGCTGGATATGGTCAACTTCAGCGAAATATTGCTCTGCTGAAACAGCCTAAACATTCATGTGAATGTAGCCTTACAAATACTGATGCAATGATAGTGTAATATTGGGCTTTCTATATAATAGAAGAATAGAGAGCTCTCAAGGTACATAAGTGCATAAGTAATATCAATAAAATTCAATATAATCAGCTTATCAGATGGAATGTATTTACTTGTAACAATAACTGACATACAATAAGCAAAGGAACATACTATAAAAGATACAAAAAATACAACTACTGTATAAAGTAAAATGTTTTCTATATAATAAATGATTGTATTTTACATGATATTACTGATTATTTGTATAGTTGTATTAACCTGGATATAAAAAACACATGTGCTGAATTAAAGAAACAAAACCCCTGGCCGTGAGAGAGCAATCTATCAGGTTTAGAAGCTGCTCCTCTTGAGCTGCATTCCACAAGAAAGACCCCAGGAGATTACAGTGCGATGAGTTTCCGTACATTTATTAAATCAGTCACAGTGCAGAATCAATACTGCTAGTTCATTTACAGCTGCCGACCAGCGTTGTTATCAATGGCTCATTCATTTACATGGCTTCAGCCATGAATAGTACCGTCATGATCTAACACTTGCCTCATTTATCTCAATGTCCTAAAATAATGACATTATGATTAGAGATGAGCGAGTACTAAAATGCTCGGGTGCTCGTTATTCGAGATGAATTTTTCCAGATACTCGGGTGCTCGTTTCGAGTAACGAACCCCATTGAAGTCAATGGGAGACTCGAGCATTTTTGCGGGGGACCAAAGCTCTTCACAGGGAAGTTTGCCTGAAAACCTGGAAACCTCAGAAAATGATGGAAACACCACGGAAATGGACAGGAAACAGCAGGGGCAGCATGCATGGATGCCTCTGAGGCTGCTTAATCCCACCATTACCCCAAATCCTCAGGCAACAGCCTGGTGGTTACCCTCATGGCAATTGTGCTCACCCAGACCAAGAAAGGCGAGGCACATGCCCATCACATGTTAGGGAAGCACCCAACTAGGTGCAACGAAGGTCCATCACCGCCTGCAGGTGACACCACTGCTCATGCTGGCACTGCAGCTGAAATCAAGTTTAGTATCTGTTCTTATCAATTGCTGTGCCTGCTGGTGGTATAGTGGTGAGCATAGCTACTTCCCAAGCAGTTGATCTGGGTTCCATTCCCGTCTATCGCAGGAGGCAATTCAGAATCAGTACAATATCTAATACGTCCCCCTACCAGGGGTAAATTGTTTGGAGAGAGGGCCTGTAGGTGGGGGGGAAGGAGGTTTCGGTGGAAGAGCCAGAGGAGTGCCCCCTGGGCTAGCGTGTGTGGTGGTGACAACAGCCGTAATGCATTTGGAAATGCTCTAGCATCAGCCGGTGCAGTATCGATTCTTCTCAGTTTAATACCGTATACGTCAGGGGCGGATTGGCCATAGACCTTACAGGGAAATTTCCCGGTGGGCCGATGCCCAGGGGGCCGCCTGGGCCCTTCTCATGGCCAGCCAGTATTTTGTGAAGGTCTGTAGTATTTGGCTCTGTTGGGGCAGTATAATATCGTATTGCTGGCCCCGCCTTCCATCAATTTGGACCTGGCTACAAAACAGGGCCACTTTTTGTATTTTTTCCAGGGCCACTTTAAGTTCCCAGTCCGCCCCTGGTATACGTCCCCTATCTTGGGACCCTATATTTAATGGATATTTCGAACACGGAAAAGGGAAAAAGAGCTTGCTCTGGCCAGGGGAGTGTCTTTCCCACTGCAGCTAAGGGGACGTGTCCATGCTCTGCCTATCACAGGTCATGAGGCAGATAAAAGAAGAACAAAAAAAAACATCAGTACAACATCTAATACGTCCCCTATCCGGCTAAATTGTTTGTAGAGTGGGCCTGTAGGTGGGGGGGATCAGGCTGGGGGGAAGGAGGTTTCGCTGGAAGAGCCAGAGGAGTGCCCCCTGGGCTAGCGTGTGTGGTGGTGACAACAGCCAGAATGGATTTTTGAAAACTGTTGCATCAACCGGTACAGTCGTAAATTATGAACTTGATCAAGTGTAGCATGTGTTCTCTGTATTCTTCTCCGTTTAATACCGTATATGGCAGCTATCCGGAAAAATAGTTTGGAGAGAGAGAAAGATAGGAAAAAGACGTCAATTGTTTGGAGAGTGGGCCTGTAGGTGGGGGGGCAGGGTGGGGCAAGGAGGTTTCGCTGGAAGAGCCAGAGGAGAGCCCCCTGGGCTAGCGTGTGTGGTGGTGACAACAGCCGGATGGAGTTAGAATGACGACGCAGGACCCCAACTTAAAAATTTAGCATCAACCGGTACAGTCGTAAATTATGAGATTGATCAAGTGTGGCATGACTTTTTAGATGGAGATTGCATGTGGTCACGTACTCCCTGGAACCCCATAGTCACCCCTTCTCTGATGTGCTAGCCCAGAACATTCTCTGCCCCAATTCGCAAGACCTTTTGCTGTTTCCGTGTGCTGACAGTGTGGATTTACCAGTGTTGTCTGAGGAGGTGGTGGACAATGGCGAGACACAGGTGTCGGGGGTGAGGTAGTTGTATGGGAAGCAAGTTACAGTGGGGACTCCTTGGGGGGGAATTTCTCATGATGGGACAGATTCAACTTGGGTGGATCAGGCACATTAACAGATGAATTTTTGGGGGGGTTTATTTAACTTTTATTTAGCAAAAATAACCACAGAGATATTTATTGGTTATCTTCTCTGCGCAGTCTGGCGTTGGGGTTCCTCACTTTGATGGCGAGCTGTGCCGCTCTCTCCACAATGGTCTGTGTGTTCTTAGATGGAGACTTTGTCAGCGATTTCAGTACAGAAGGACTTGTTGCTCATCCACAGAACCTCGTCCTCCTTGACATTGTGGACAAGGAATTTGCGGGTGGACCAGGAATTTGCGGAACCCTGTGAGCAGCATGTGTTTGGTCTTCTACTTGCTACCGTATCCAATGTTGGGCAATATAGATTCGCAAGTAATATTATTTTTCACACCTATCCCAAAAATAAAAATGTATGCAGTATGCGCAAATAAAACTTGGAACTGGAATTGGAGAGAGGGCCTGTAGGTGGACCTCTGGAAAAATTGTTTGAATAGAGGGCCTGTAGGTGGACCTCTGGAAAAATTGTTGGAATAGAGGGCCTGTAGGTGGACCTCTGGAAAAATTGTTGGAATAGAGGGCCTGTAGGTGGACCTCTGGAAAAATTGTTGGAATAGAGGGCCTGTAGGTGGACCTCTGGAAAAATTGTTGGAATAGAGGGCCTGTAGGAGGGCCCTCCTGAAAAATTGTTTGAATAGAGGGCCTGTAGGGGGCCCTCCTGAAAAATTGTGCTAAAAGAGTGCCAGTTGGACCTCTAAAAAATGGCGTTTTTTGGGTCAGCATTAGGCAAAGACGATATGGAGGAGGAGGAGGAGTAGGAGTAGAGAGGAGGAATCGGATACATAAGTTATTTAAATCTTTAGCTGCTTTCCCCCGGAGGAGATTTGAATTCCGGTGAAATCCAGGCTTTGTTCATTTTAATAAGCGTCAGCCTGTCAGCGCTGTCATTTGACAGGCGTGTACACTTATCGGTGATGACGCCACCAGCTGCACTGAATGCCCGCTCTGACAGAATGCTAGCGGCAGGGCAGGCCAGCACCTCCAAGGCGTACAGCGCCAGTTCAGGCCACGTGTCCAGCTTTGAAACCCAGTAGTTGTATGGAGCAGAGTGATCGGTCCGGACGTTGGTATGGTCAGCTAGGTACTCCCTCACCACCTTTCTGTACAGCTCCCCCCTACTCTGCCTAGACTGGGGACAGGTGACAGTGTCTTGCTGGGGTGACATAAAACTGGCAAAGGCCTTGGAGAGCGTTCCCCTGCCAGTGCTGGACAAGCTGCCTGCTCGCCTCCTCTCCCCCGCTACTTGGCCCACAGAACCATGCCCTCTGCCGCTAGCGGCGTCAGATGGGAAGAATTGTTTCAGCTTGTGCACCAGGGCCTGTTGATACCTATTCACTCTCATACTCCTTTCCTCTGCAGGGATGAGAGTTAAAAGGTTCTGCTTGTACCGTGGGTCCAGGAGAGTGAACACCCAGTAATCGGTGTTTGAAAAAATTCTTCTAACGCGAGGGTCACGGAATAGGCAGCCTAACATGAAGTCTGCCATGTGCGCCAGAGTCCCAACACGCAAGAATTCCCTCTCCTCACTGACCTGACTCTCCATTTCCTCCTC
Organism: Rhinella marina; assembly: GCA_900303285.1. Lineage (NCBI taxonomy): Eukaryota > Metazoa > Chordata > Amphibia > Anura > Bufonidae > Rhinella > Rhinella marina. Next base: position 159,238 of record ONZH01002055.1, read on the forward strand.
CTCCTCCTCCTCCTCCTCCAAGTCCTCCTCTTCAGCCCATACACGCTCAAGAGTTAAGGACTGAGCACTGGTACCCTCTACTATCTCGCCGACATTCTCCTCCTCTTCCTCCTCATCCTCATCCCCCTCCTCCGATACGCGCTGAGAAACAGACCGGAGGGTGCTCTCCAATGACTTCACCACTGTCTGACAACCGTGTCTCCTCATCGTCCGACACCTCTTTACAAACTTCTTCCACTAAGTCAACATTGTCATCATCATCATCATCACCCACAGACTGCGACAGTTGGAAAACTTGGGCATCGGGAACGAGGTCAGCAGCAACCTGAGAAGTGGTTTGTGACTCTGGGAAGGGTCCAGAAAACAGTTCCTCAGAGTATGCCGGATCGCATTCCAAATTTTCCTGGGAGGGGGCAGACTGGGGGGAAGGAGGTTGAGGTGGAGGAGCCAGAGGAGTGCTCCCTTGGGTAACGTGGGTGGACTGCGTGGAAGACTGACTGGTGGACAAATTACTTGAAGCATTGTCCGCAATCCACGAGATCAGCTGTTCGCACTGTTGTGGTTTCAACAGTCCTCTACCACGTGTCCCTGTAAGTTCAGACATGAAGCTAGGGAGTGTAGCTCTGCGGAATTCCCCTGCTCCCTCATCAGCGGGTACTGTCTCACCCTGCCCAGGACCACGACCTCTGCCCCCTGCAGTAATTGAATGCCCACGCCCTCGCCCTCGACCCTTAGCCCTGGGGTTCAACATTTTTTGTATATAGGTGTATGATAAAAAAAAAAAAACTATGAACTAAAAGAACTATGGTAGGACTGACTGACACCCTGTTAACGGTGGCTATTTAGTCTGCGACCCAGACAAATGTCGCACAGAGAGTTTTCTGGATCAAGCGGTAGATGATATTGGTA